>MAPW01000125.1:0-99955 GCA_001689995.1 Tilletia indica
CCTGGACACCGTCGGTCACACTTTCTGGCTGGGCCGGTCACGACTTGGACACAGGTTAGCCGAACGGTCACCCACTTGAACGCTTCGGGCAAACCCAACTCCAACCTGTCCACACCAACCCGTGTCTTCTCCACTCCTTTTACCTCTCTCAGGGCTGAAACCACGCGCCAAAGCTCACGACAGAGAAGGTGAGGAGCGACTATTCCTTCATTCGCAGCATTAGCGCGCTTTCAGTCTTCTTCTGGTTCTGACCTCTGGTTTTGGCCTCTTTGACTCTCTAATCCCTCCTTTGCGATACCGCCCACAGCCGCCCACAGCCTACAGCGTACGTCTCCACGCCGCGCTTCGACTGCCCATCAGCACTATGGCAGACATGTGAGTGGCTCTGTTGATCGCCTCACGCTTCTTCCACTATCGAATCTTCTTACTGACACTTCCTCCTTCCCAAACACATCATCAGCCACCAGTCAAGCGGATACATACCGGTGGGCGGGTGCGGGGAAAGGGAATGCCAGAGAGCTACGAGGTCTATGAGTGAGCACCACCCCTTCCCTTCTCACACATTGCTGGCTTCCCATACTGACAATCACATGCTCGTTCTTTCACACTTCAGACGAGCATCAATGAACCAGAGACGATGGAGAGCGAGAAGGGCTGGACAGGACGCACCATTGATCAACGTGCGCTTCCTGCTCCAGCCGCGGCTTGTGAGGATAGTGGCGCACTAGGAGAGGAGATTGGGGCAGGGATGCTGCACCTGATCAAGCACATCCTCTGCCCCATCTCTGAGAGGGTTTACAGGGGAAGGTATGTCATTTTTTTTCTGACCTTGCTGCCCGGTCCGAGATACTGATACGCTGTTTTCCTTTTCAGAATATGCAATCACTCTCTCAGTTGTAGGTAGGTGCAGCATCCTCGGCTAGTGAAAGGCAAAGGTATGTTAGCCCCTCTTCTTCATCGCCTCGACGCCTCTCTACAGATCACCGCATCCCTTACGTTGAGTGTTGACTAATGCTCAAACTGTTCTCTTTTCCAGACAGTTACACGGTACACCACTGCCGCAAGATTCATCTACTTCTGCTTCTGCCATCCGGTCAAGGGAATCACAATGGCACACAATGATTTAACAAGGATGCAGTGTCGATTGTCACAAAGCAAGATACAAGGGAAACGAAAGTAAGAGCAAACGATCACAAAATACATGTACGACGAGGATGAAAGGTCAAGACACTGGTGACTACTGGGGGCTACTGGAGAACGTTTCTTGAGTGATTAAAGCGCGAGAAAAGTAGTGGAAGTATTGGGAAGGGAAAGGTCGCAAGGAAGCTTCTGAATTATTCGATCATCATGTTGCAGCAACCAGCAGGGCCATCCACGCGGCGCGCGCATCGTCCTTGGCGATGTTATCGGCCAGTGTGCGGAGACCGTGCTTGTTTTTCTTGAGCTGTGTGTCCATTGCCCGCGCCGCCGTGTCACGACTCCAACCCTGTCTCTCTCCAGCTCCTCTAACACGCCCACCACACGACGCCAGCGGCAGATCTGCTTGCGCGCAGCTGCTCCTTTTGCGTCCAGCGCTTGGTCTTTGGCCTCCAAGCGCGCAAGCACGCCCATGTATCCGTCCTTGCCCGCATACCACTCCACCGCGAGCTGACTGACCGTGTTGACCTTTGCCGCAATGCACAGAATCGTGCGAGGAAGAAGGATAAGAGGAGGTGGAGGGGCAGATGAGGCGGCAGGCACGGAAGAAGCTGTAGGCATGGGAGGTGGTTGAAAAGACGCGGACGGTCTCTCCGTGTCGGACGCGATCGAAGCAGCAGCAGCAGAATCTTCCTGGCTCCGCATCGGCAGGGGGGGAACGGGAGTCGAGGAGCTTGGAGCGGACGTGGAGGGGGTGGAATGAGAGATGGGTGGAGACGGGTCTGCGAGTGCTGGCAGCGTACTGGTGGCAAGCAGCCGAACGAGCATCTGCAAAGTTTGCTGCTGCTGCTCGTGTTGATGGGTGTGTGTTGACTGGAGCTAACACAAGAAAGAGAAAGAGAGAGAATCAACCACACCACAACTTCCATCAGCACAAGGTACCAGCGATCAACAGCACAGACCATAACACAGAACCCGCTCACAGTTGAAGACGCGCCAGCAAGGGCACAGATGCTGCTCATAACTACTTGCTGCACCTGGGCTCTGCCCTCATCTGCTCGATCGCGACGCTCAATTGATTCAGAGAGCATGATGACGGCACGCTCCAGACCGTGGTGGAGGCGCTCGATGTCGACCTGCTGCGCGGATATGGCTTGCTTGAACGCCGCTGTCGTCTCCGCGCTGCTTGCTCGCAGGTCAGCGAGCGCATGACCGAGGCGTGGTATGAGCTCGGTGATCGTGACTTCAAGAGGGTGTGGTGTGTCTGAGATCTTGGAAACGAGCTCGGAGCGAAAGGTTCGGAAGTCCTCGGAGGTGAAGGGTTCCACTGACCAGATCGGCAGAGACGGGAAACTTGTTGATAGCAACGCAGCATCTTGTAGAAGAACCACTCGGAGCCAACGCATGACCTCGAGAAAGGCAAGAGCGGCCTCATCCTTCTGGCCGCCTGAAGCATGACGGGCACGGACAGCAACCTCCGACGCTTCGATCTGTGGCCAGAGTTTGCTGGCGAGGGTGGTGGGGGGATCGAGCAGAGTGCGAGGAAGGTAGTGATCTCCGCCCTCTATGTTGAATCCAGAGAGGGCACGCACGGGCTGCACTGCGATGCCGGTTAAGTACCTTTCGATGAGCTGATCTCCTGATGCAGTCCACCGGCCATGTATGCGGATGCTTGCCTCTGAGCAGCCAGCCTCGTATGCATGACGTGCTGCCGCTCCCCGCATTGCGTGCGTGAGCTTCGATGACGAGATGCCGAGATCGGAGAAAGCTTGACGAAGAACACTCGCTTGGTCGGACCACGTAATCTCACCGCGCTCTTCATCATCAACCAGCAGATTGAGCTCGTACCAGCCAGCGCGGGACGACAGATCCGGAAACTCGTTGCGCAAATGAAATCGCTGGAAGAGGTACAACGCCAGAGCGCCAATTGGGCACGTCTCGACGTTCTTGTGTCGTGCAGCGATGCCGAACTCCCGCCGCGCCTCGGTGTTCGTCTTGCTGTGTCGGATGCTGACGACGACAGCCTTGCACGTCTGAGGGCGTGATTGGGGAACCTAAGAGATGTGGGGAGCGAGTATTGGCCCATTGTCAGCCGAGATAGATGAAACAGAGGCGGGGAGGAGGGGAGGGGGGAGACTACTCACGGTGTGAAGGTAGAGCGAAGAGAGCTTCGCATGGCGAAGATCCTCTGAGCGGCCCATGATGGCATGTTGCATTAAGAAGTCAAAGCGCGCTCGTACCCACGAGGCCTCATCCTCCTGACCCCCTTCCGCCTCCTGCTTGAGATACCACCGACTGATTCGCTCGTGCTCCTCTGGATCGTAGCCGTCCTTGAGGGTGTGCTTCCAAGCATCATCGAGTCTCGCTGCGGCCAAGGCGCTCCGCCCCTGCTTCAATGCCTTGGTGAATGCCTTGAGCAGCGCACCATCGCGAGGATGAGGGAAGTGGTTGCGCCCCTGCAGCGTCTGGGTTTCCCACAAGTTGACGATGGCTTTGATGTGGGTGTCCACACCCTCATCGCCGATGCGAGGGTTCTTGTGGAGGACGTAACAACTGAGACAAGGAGATGATAGTGCGGTTTATTGGTCAGAAGTCAGAACAAGGTGAAAACACAACAAGGGCAAACAAGGGCACGTCATCGAGCACATCAGAGAGAAGACACTCACTTCAGATAGGTCACAAGCTTTTGCTCGGACACAAGTATCTCCTCCTCTTCTGCATTGCTTCCCCCATTCGGAACGTCGTCGTCTGAGCTAATGTCGTTCTGCTGCTGCTGCGCTCTAATCCGATTCAGGCAGCGCCAAAATGCCTGAAATTGAGTAGCACTGTCAGGGACGAGATCGCAGGGAAGGGAGGGAGCAGGGACATCTCTACTCACAAGGAAATGGCGCTTACACCGATCCCAGTTCTCCTTCACCCTCGGAGCTAGGGTGCTCTGCTTCAGATGGAGAGTCAAATCGATGGTCTCGTTGATGTAGGGTGCAGCGCCCGGCCCAGCATCATCGTCCAGGGTAGTAGCGTGTACTGCAGCTATCTCATCGTCCGTAGCAAGTGCTCCTTCTTTGGCCAACTGCTCCACCAGCTCCGGAGGCAGCACACCAGGGCCTCGTCCGCCAAACGTCTCCTCCGGTTCAGCTTCGGGCCGAGCCCATCCGGACGAACGAAGCTGGACGTTGTGGTTGAGCGAGACTGAGAGGCAGGCTGTGTGGAGGTCGAATTGATTGTGGAGGAAGTGGCGATGGTCCCGTTGGTCCCGTTTGCGCCGGTGATGCTTCTCGCGGCGGCTCCACTTGCAGACCACGTGGCAGGGTCATCGGGGGTCAAGAAGAAAGCCAGATTCTGCGTAGCCTGGCGTGACATGATCTCGCGCATCTCCTGAGTGACGGCAGAGTTGGCATCGAGCTTATCTAGTGCGCTGAAGAAGACAAGATCGTGAGTTCAATGTTGAGCGCACGAGCTCACGACGAGCAAAGCAGCCAACATCACTTACCTCCAGGCTTCCGGGTAGCTCTTTCTCCAGTCGTACATCGTAGGCATACCGACCCCGAGCTTCTTGGCACGCTCTTTGACCGAGATGGTCCTCATGGTGGCATCACCGAAGACGTAATAGACAGCACATCGTTTCTTGTTGGGTGTGTATACGACGCCGTCTGCCCTCCTCTTTGTACCTCGGCCGCCTATTCCGCCGGATGGCTTGGGCGCTGCCAGGGAGGGAGAGGGCGTGATACCGGTTGTTTGCAGCTGAAGGGGCCCGGCTTCGGGTGAGACTGAGCTCTGCACCTGCATTGGCCCGCACTCACCAACCACAGCTGGCAGACGCGAGGCTAAGAGCACAGAGAGAGAAGTATAGTGAAGAGCTGGATAGGTAGAAGGAGAGAGAAGAGTGAGAAGAGACAGGGAGAGCGGAAGATGGTGGTTCTCTGCAGCCCCACCCCATCAAAAAACAAGCGCAGTTTCACGGAACCATACTCGCTCAAGCTGGTGACCATTGGGAACACGCATGTGACCCCACCTCTTTTACCGTGACCGAACTTTTTGCAACGGATGGGGTTTCTATACCCCTTCCCGTTTTTTTCCGGTTTAAAATAACCTTTTATTCTGTACACCTCTCGAACGAGCTCCGGCTCGGCCCGAATGAAATTGGCCAATTTTTGGACATCTTGTGCCTCACTTCGATCCTTACTATCCATGGAAGTTTCATCGATCCACCGCCCCGCTTCCCTGACTTCGTTCGATGAGGGTAGGGAACATGGCTGCATGGAGAAGGAAGAAATTGGAAAGTCCATAAAGCTAAGAATGAAGGAGTGGGTTGTCCCTTCGTGAACCGTGAATGGTGAGGAGCGAAATGGTCAGATTGATTGAGGATGAATATGAATATTGCAGGACCAAAACAAAAACCGCAGTGTACCTTGTGCGCGCATTTTCAATGTATCGCCTTGGACTTCAAAGAGCCGCAAAGCTTTCAGTCCAGCACAGTATCCAGTCCTGTTCTGCGACAGGGAGTCGGGAGTATGCACACAACATCGTTCAAGTAGGAGTCAGCATTGAGTATTGACGCTTGCCACCATTACGGATCCTCCTGGTCTTGGTCTTGTGCTCCCCGTCACACGCTCATACGGTCCGCCTTCCAAGGTTTGCTCCACGACAAAATCACTTGCCCCATCAAACACTTTCAAGTGTTGTTCCCGGTCGCGTTTGGTCGACCACGTCCGCCTCACGATACGACGCTGAAGTTGTCTGGATCCTTCAGTCGTCCAGTTTGCTTCGTTTGGTATTGGTTGGATCGCTTTACTGACCTGCACTTGCTACTCGTCCTTTCACTGACATGCAACTCCCGCTCATTCCTCTATCACCTATATAAGCCTGGGTCTGCGCAAACCTGCCGGAGCCTCCCCCCCTTTACGCTTTTTACTATCTCCCACAGGCTTCCGCTACCGAACTCCTGTGGGCAACCCACGTTTGCCACCACATACTCCCCTGTTTTGCAACCTAAGCTCAACTCCCCGCCTTCTTTCGTCTCTCAACACCCAGCTACTGCCTACCAGCATTCTCCTGCCCATTCGCCAACACACATTCGACGTGCAAGGAAGGATCTCAACCAGGCAACAACAACGAAGACGGCTACAATGTGAGTCCGCTCCGATTTGCCGTCATTTGCTGTCCGGGAACTGATTCTGCATCGTTCTTCTTCGCCAGTGCCCTCGGACCCATTCCATTCATACACACTCACTTCCTCTCCCAGCCTAGCATCTGTGAGTTCCATATGTGTCCCTATCCAGCTACGTTCGCTTATCACAATACTGCTCCGACAGGTGAATTCTCCGCCATGGTCGATGCCGCCTTCATCTCTGCCGCATCCAGCAACGACCGGCGCCGTTTCCATACTTTCGAGCCATTTTGTGAACCAGTCGTGGTCGGCGTATTGGGCTCGTGGATCCCTCAGCACGATTGCTCAATGGTGGAACACGTCAAGTACTGGGACGGGAACATGGGTCCCTCGTGGCCCACAACGACGGACATCGATGAGCAGATCGCCAATTTCGATGAAGGGTCTCATTTCAGGGCACGCTCCGTTCGAGTTGATGCCCGCATGGCCGGATTCTCTCGCACTCCAGACTGCTCGGCTTGGATCCGCACGAATCTCCACACGGCAATGACCAGCGCCGCGCTGGTGTGCCGCATCGCAATTCCCAATCCTTCCCTCCGCGTTCTACACCTCCGTCTATCTGCTCACGCCGACCTGTACACGTTGGTCGAAAACATTATTGCCACGAACACAAGGCTCACCGACATCGTCATTGAGGATGACTCGCATCCAGAACTAGACGGCCTCCGGCGACCCATCCTCGACATTGGGAGCCTTTGCAAGGTCGGCGAGGAAAGCTCATACACTCCTCTCGACCGCTTCGTCCTGCGCGCACCATCTGTCTCGGTTAACGCCGTCGAAAGCGCGCCTTTCTTCCGCCGCCTCCGGAGTGCTTCCACCGTTTGCTTGGCCGCCTATGAGTTCGTTACTCGCACACCCGTGTGGGACTGGGTCGTTGAGCTCGCAGGGACGGCCCGCTACGTGGAACGACTCGAGGTCGCCACTTCCATGTCCGAAACCGGAAACTACAGGAGGGGCCGCCATGATTCCTTGCAGACACACCTTCCTAATCTTCGACATCTCCACCTTGACCTTCACGAAGTGGACGTCCGTCTCCTCTTCCGTCTTCATGCGCCTAATCTCAAGTACCTCCAAATTCGCAGCTACCGAGAGGTAGGCGCCCATGGCGCGCTTGCACATGGTCATTTCCCCAACCTATTCGTCGTTACAGTCTGGTGTCCCGGCGCTGCTATCGACCGCTTCCGGGCCGTGGGCTTGAAGAGGCACGAATTCATCCACTACCTTCCTCGCAGGGTTCTGTTCGAGCCCCAGTTCAACCGCGAACTGGCTGTCTACTTGAATCAACCCACAGTGGCCACAGACCCCACCGTTGTTTTCGCCCGGCCTCCCAAACGTGCCCGTCATGATGAATCGCCACGCACTCCACCAACCCGTCATCACAGCGTCTAGATGTGGCTTCACCATTCCGTAGCTTGTACTTCCCACCACAACGAGTCCAATACACAGATTCCTTATTCAATTGGACTAACATTCATCTGAGATCAAAGAGTCATGGTGTGTGAGTACATCTGAAGTCGGGTCAACCGCCATTTTCTGCCCGCTCAACGAGCATCTCCAGCTGCAATAGCATTGTCTCCATGGTGGGGGTTGTGACTAAGCGTCCGGAGTTTGTTGGTTCCATTGCACCGCTTCTGATGAACCATCCTCAATTTGCGACTGCGCTGCGATCATGTCCTTCCCCTCCCCTAGCAGCATCATAATCGGGAGGGCCTGTCATCCCGCCTCCGCCCGCAGATCGCACCCTCCTCTCTGCTCCCCTCGCAGCTTCCGGCCTGTTGATACACATGGTTCAGATATAGTTACTTCAGTTGACTCTTAGGTAACGCGTCGTTGAACAATTTCATCCACGTACCATGCGACAGCCCAGACGTTTGATCCTAGCAGTTGCGTCTCGGCCCTAAGCCATCCCGACTGAGCAGCCTTGCACGCCACATCCATTGCTTCGCAGCTCGTCTTCAGGAGGGTGAACAGTCGAAGATCGCCGTCCGTCTTGCCTGTTCCGAATCTTCGCAGTTTTGTCGCCAACCTATCCAAGCTGTCTTCCAGAATTTCCTCTTGCCGTGTTCGTGCCGTTTGGACGCTGCGTACCGCCATCTCCTGAGTCTCGACGAAGTCTTGTGCGGCTCGTTCCTTGAGCGTGTCGAATTCGCGTTGGATCCTTCGCTGGAATTCCTCAAAGTTACTCCTTGCGCGGGAGAGAGATTCCAACGTGTGCTCGTCCGCGCGCAATCTCATCGCTCGTGTTTCGATTTTGATAGCTTCGATGTCCGCAACGGCCGCTTCCACGTCCCCGTCTGTATGCTCGCCGGCCTTGTCCAAGCTTGACCCCATTATTTGAATGATGCCGCTTAGCTGTGCCAAAGCCTGTGTGGCCTTGCTGCATTCCGCCATCGTTGTCTCGACATCTTCCACGCAACCTTGGATTGGGGGTGGCACCCCAAGAGCCACCGTGCCTCGGCGGCAAGTGTTGGCGGTGGCCGTTGGCATTTGTGCGGTTGTGGTGGGCAAGGTCATGATGGTGGCGAATAGCATGAATATGAAAAGTGACTGGAGACCATTTCTCGCTCTTCGCGCCCCGACAGTCGACACTCGACAGTGAATAGCATAATGCAGGCTCTAACTTTAAGGTTCAATCAAGTTGCATATTTATTGGTGGTGGACGGAATGTTTGACAAAGGGAAGGCACATCACGCCGCCAGGGACGCTCGCATTGACGACAGGGACTTCGTCGCAGGAACTCGCAGTACCTCTTCTTGGTCGTACCCTATCCGCCCTGCGCTTGTAACGCCATGCCTTGTCCACCCGAGCACAGCAAATGCCGAGAACGCTTTCAGTGGGCCCTCGTGATGCAGGTCGCGACACAAGCTGCAATCGTGGCCTTGAGGATCAGTTGCCGATGGAGTTCCTCGTCGCCGTTGACCACAAAGTTGTTGCGGTCCAAGCTCGAACGAACCGACTGCGCGATTTCGGCCGGATTTAAGTGCTGGACAGTGGCCGCGTCCAGTCCATACAAGGCCGGGGTGTCGGGACTCCAAAGTTGCACGGCAGACTCAACGTGTTCGATGTCTGCTTCAGAGGCTGCGATTGCTGCCGAGGTCTCGGATGTTGCGCTCTTGGTGTCCTTAGCGTCCTTGCTTCTAGGGCTCGATCTACGAGGTGCAGGCTTCTTCCGGGTGGAGGGAGCACGGCTGGCGCCACTCTTGCGCGTCCTGGCTTTGACAGCGGGTTTACGTGTGCGCGCTGGCCGGTTCCGAGCACCGTTGCGGCTCGTTTTGGCCCTGGTCGATGACTCCGCCTCCTCCGAATCATCAACCACATCTGGAGCACGTCCAAGATTGTCCCCGCCCTGATCGCCCTCGTCGTCGCCCTGCACGTCCTCGTCTTCGCCTTGCACGTCCTCGTTCCCGCGCTGCTGATTCGTTGGCTCGCCATCTTCTTCTCCGTCAGAAAGCTCGATTCGTCTCCCCAATGCCGGTATATCGACATAATCGAGGCGGGCAGCGGTACGCGTGGCAGACATGTTTGGAGTTGTGGGAAGACGGCTAGGGTTCATCAGTGGTGTGTTGAGAATGTGCCGGCGTGTCCGATTGCCTGGGATGGGTGCTGTGTATGAGTGGGTTGGTCTGGGAAGGGTGCTGTGTATGAGTGGGTTGGTCTGGGAAGGGTGCTGTGTATGAGTGAGTTGTTACGATGGTGACAGGTCGCTTGATGGTAGTCCACGATTTGGAGCTCGATACGTTGTTCTCGAGGACTCCGTACTTCTCGGCTTGCTTCGCCAGATCTGTTTGAGACATCTACCCTCATCTCATATATTAGTTGCCGGTCGGCGGTCGCGGCGACACAGATTCCCGCGGCCTTTCATGACATGAAAAGGAATTGAATGCCATCTGAAGAAGTCAGGAACGTGAGCTAGTCGGGGGTTCTACATCGCAATCCACTCTGTGAAATCCTGGTCCGTCGAGGTCGCCGGACTCAGAGACAGATGCTGCGCACGAAGGAGTGCCATACCGTAGTTCATCTTCAGCCAAGGCGCCCCGGACACCAGTTTCCAGCACGTCCAAGCTGTAAGCATCGCGGCTCGGACAAGGAATTGATGTACATGCGCAGCCAGCCCCGTCGGAGGCTGCCACATGTTTCCCGCACCGATTTGCCAAGCGCAGACCTCGTATTTCGTCCCGTTTCGGTCTTTGAGCGTCGGGTTGTCGTGAAGTGCAACGAGAGCCGCCCGGCCGCACACACCAGGAGCCGCAGCCTGTAGGAAAAAGCGGAATTGAGCCGGCAGTATCTGTTAAGGGCGCGTCAGTATAAGAGTCGAAAGCGAGCGGACCAATGCTTCTGACTCACGACGACACAGCACACCACTGTTTTCAAAGCACCCATGGACATCACACTGCTGCCAGCCTTCCAAATTGACCTCGCCTTGCGTAACGGGCCCTTCTTGAATTTGGGAACCTGCAAGTGACAGTGACAGACGTGTCAATGTAGCACTGGGCGGGAAACCAAAACTGACACATGCACTTACAATGCCTTGCAACACCTCCGTCCAGGCGTCGGCAGGATAACCCGTCATGACTCGGTCGGCCCTGCACAGAGAAGCGATGGTCAGAAAGTCGAGCATCAATATCGATCTGCCGTGATGCTCACCCTTCATAGGCTCCGTACATGCTTTGCGTCGAGCCAACCTCGGCCATCAGCTCTGGAATCCTACCGGATGCATGAGCCACCGCCCAAAGACCTGCAAGAGCCGACATGGCTGAAAAGGAGTGTGTCACAAGGACGCCGCTTGGCCCTTTGTGTTGTGGTAGAGCACCTTGTAGTTGGATGTGCGGTACCAGGGAAGTGCCGTATAGCGCTGCTTGATTACGTCCTGTAGGGCGCTGCATTTGGCGTTCAGCTTATCGATGTTTCGCCCATCGTTTTCTGGCAGTCCCACAGTGACCCCATACCCTCGAGACCCATACCTGATTGGGCACAAAAGTGTGAACAACCGTTTCCACATTGGGATGAGTTTTCATTTTCAGACCATGGACTCACTTGATTATGCGAGCCGCGAAGGTGGAACTGAGAGCGCCCATGGTCGCAGTATATCCCGTGCAAAGCGCCCTGACACCACGCAGCGACATCCACACATTGGTCCCATCGTATCCCATGCAAACCTGGTCGAAATCGAAGCCGGCGAGGATCTCGGCCGGATTCGCGGCAAGTCGGAGCACCACTTGCACCTTGCGTCCAGCCGATGATTGGTAGGGAACGAATGATATAACGCCGACTCCTCGCTCGATGTAGTATCGCTCGTCAAAGCTGGTGATGTTCGTTCGAAGCGCATGGGCAATGTCTTCAACTTTCTTCGAGGCTTCCTCGTCTGTCAAGCCGTAGAGAAAAATGCTTTGAGGTGGCCGTTTGTAAATTGTGTCAGCATATGGACCTGGAAGCCAATCATCGCACCAACTCACTCGATGTCGCTATTATTCAATCGAGTATCGAAGACGCCGGTATCTTCCTCCGACAATGTCGCCAGAACGCTCCCCCGGCGATGAAGACATGAGAGAAGTCTAGACCCGCCAAGATGCCTTTACTGAAGACCTTGAATGCGCCTTTCCACGCTTCCAGCGACCGGACGTGCGCGGTATCCGTGCGGAGGTCGTCGAACATCTTGACACCGTAAATCGCCCCCGAATGGATCCTACGTATCTTGTACATGTCTTGAGCGCCGTCGCCGAGAGCCTGTTCAAGCTGGGGATGAAGACCGACGAGATGCTCCTTCCAGGCTACCCCGGTCGACGTGGGATAGTTGCGAGTAAAGCGTCTGATGTCTGCATCAATCTCGGTGTCTTTGGCGTCCAACACGCGTGTCAAGAGGGATGCAGACGGCCATCCCACGTCTCGTCCAAGAATCTCCGTCCTGTCCGCCTTATCGAGGACGTCCTTCATGAGTTTGTCGTAGAGGTCTGTGGAGTTCATAATAGGCGACAAGATCAGTGTGGAATTGTCGGAGTCCTCCAAGTTCCAGTGTCCAAGCCGGCCTTAAATGCAGATGAAAAGCACCTGGCCTTCGGGCTGTGATTCGTGAACAGGAGTGTTTTGCAACGCATGTCAGGTAGTGAATACGCACCCGGGTAGATCCCGACCCAGAGCCTGGGCAGGAACCTGAAGCAAAGCGGCCATACACTTGCCCTCACAAACGACGCACGTCTCAATGACAGGTGCAGAAGCCAATGGACCCAATGAACTTCGAACACCCCACAGCCGCGGCGGGAGCTGAGGCTTCGAGTGCTGAAGCGCTGAAGCTTGAGAAAAGTCGCTCGCGTCGCCCTGGTGCCATGGAAGTTTCTAGTCCGACCACTCCGTCTTGTCTGACGGTACGCTGAAAGTAGAGCGTACAAGGGGATATGCGACGGGCTTGTGTGATCGCATTCTCGTCCTACTTCATGGGTTTGCCGGAGGGTTTGCTGGAGGTTTTGCTGCCGTGTGCGGTTTTGCTAGCGCAATGTTCTATGTAGGCGTCTGATCGGGCATCAGGCATCGGGCATCAGGCATCAGTGCCTAACCGGTAACCGGTAAACCCTGCGCACGCGTCGCGTCATTGCGCATTATCACGCGCCCTTTTTGCTTTTTGGCCGCACCATTCATTATTCGCGACTTTTGCCGCGCCATTCGCGCATCGCGCAGACCTAGCCAAAAAAAACTTGTTGGTTTGCAAAGTCGATGTTCTCTCTCGCTTTGTCTCCCTTTCTCGTGCTTAGTGCTTACCCTGGACGCATCCACGACATGATCGTCTTCGTCTTCAAGTTCCGCGCTCGAATCCAAGTCATCGTCACTCGGTCAAAACACTACTGATGTGGCCGCTTCGCTATGCGCCTCCCCCTTGCTCCCACTCGCACATGGAACTCGGCGCTCAGCAATCCATCCTTTATCCCCCTCCCCCCAATCCCATCAATAATCGAGCCTGCAGCGAACACAATGACGAATGTCATTGCAAGAACGCCCTTCTTGTGCGCGCGGGAACAGAGTGCGAACACGATGGCAATCGGCGCTGCACAACGGAAAGGTGCCTGTATGACGGAAACACACCTCACTATCCTGCCCTGGTATATATACCAGTCTATTCCTCAACTTCTGGTTGGAGGAGTAGATCATCGTTGATCTCGCACCTACATTCTCCCCAAGACATCCTGAGTAAGTTCACTTGTTCAGGGCCTCCATTGAGTCTCAGGATTATGCTGACTTGCTTGCGTTGTCGACAGATCAACATGCGCCCCGTTGATGACCTTCCGTCGATCGTCTCGGATGACCTGCGTTCCATCATTCATCACCACTTTCCTCGCGTTTCCATCCGCCGCCTCACCCGGCAAGAACTGGTCCAAACCCTCCTTCTTAAGATGGTCGAAGAAGAAGTCGACTGGATCACCAAGTTCAGACGCCGATCCCCTTCGCATGAACCTACAGCCCTCGAATCCACCTTCGTGCGACGCAAGATGGAAGCGCGATATGTGAACTCGGTTCTCCACCGATACCAAGACTCGGCTGTCCGTCGCCATCATGCTCCCTTGATAGCACTCGGTTATCAGGACATCCGTCCTCCCACAACGGCCAGAGTGGCCGTCCCACAGGGTGAGCATTCGTGCCGTCCACTTCACGTATCCCACAGCTCACTGACATTTCGACCCGCTCCTCTGATAGAAGAATTCTTCAGCGAGGACGACGAAGACGCTGCCCCCCCTTCTCCTCCGGTTTCAACTTGGCCTGAACCCGTCGAACGGAGTGTCATCGAAGAACGCTTGCAGGAGTTTCGTCAACAGACCGCAATTGGCATTGGTCCTACTTGCGCCGTATGTTCGCGGCGTTCGTTCACCAAAGAGGTGCTGTTCAACGATACCGGCACTCCTTTCCAACGTGTAACTGCAGACGACCTGTCCGAGGGCCTCCCTCTGCTCGAGATCGTTGATGAACACATTCTCGCCCGAAGCGATGAGAATCTACTCTTCGAACACCCTCTTCTTGCTGGATTGGCACTTGACAAGAACGGAGTGCATCTCGAAGGCGATTCTCCCAGCCTTGACATCTGCCAAGACTGCCACTCAAGTTTGACCGCTTCCCCGCCCAAACTTCCCGCCCTCTCCCTCGCCAATGGGAACATCCGCGGGTGGCTTCCGCCACATCTTCGGGACTGCACCTGGCTGGAGGAAAGGCTCTGTGCCAAGTACTTGGCCTCCGCTTACATCATCCGCCTTTACGACGTCACCACGCCCGGAGCACCCGAAGCCCGCCCGCGGGTCATGAAAGGACACGCTTGTGCGTTTCCCCTCAATACTGTCTCTACCGCAGTCAAACTTCCATGGGCGTTTAGCGATGCAGGGCCTCTGCTTAGCTGCCTCGTCATTGGACCTCGGCCACCACGACAACAGGATCTCCAGAAGGTCTTCAAGGTGCGACGCCAGAAGGTGCTGGACTTATTAACGTTTTTGCGTGCGAACTTCCGCGACTATCCTCAATATCCCATCGACGACGATGCCCTCAATCAGCTCCCAGAGGACGATGTTCCGGAACTATTGATGCGGTTTGTCGTCCATCAGCAGCAAGGCGACGTCCCAAGTCTCTTCGAAGCAGAGACAGCAGGTCTAGAAACACATCCCGGCATGTCGGCCACTGCCGATCTCGAAGCCGCGGAAGGCCGAACCTTTTTGGAACACCATGGTCTGGTCGATCTCAATGGTATCTCTGTGCCCGGACACGCTCGCATGATGGCAGGTCTTTCGAATGCGGCTGGTTTTAATCATCCAGACCTTCTGATCAAGCACGGCACGGACTTCATCCGCGACTACGACAATCCCTCCTTGTTTCCAGGCATGTTCCCAACCCTGTTTCCTTGGGGCATCGGCGGTTTTGAGCAGCAACGACCGGTCTCCCTGGGTTTCAAGCGCCAAGCGGCGCATCTCCTCGACATCGCAGATCCCGCCTTCCGTCGACATTGGTCATACGTCTTTGTCGTCGCCAACATCCAACATCGCCGCCTCATTCATCTTGGTAGCCAGTTGGCCTGCAAGGCCAGAGATTTTAGCGAAGTTTCTCGGGCGATTCAGGGGCTGGACCTTGAAACCATCCGGAACGTTGCCTCGCACCTTGGGGATGGGGGCTCGATGCGAACCCTATCAGCACAAGAGGCAGATGTTCAACGCCTCCTCAAGAAGTGTGAACTTGTTTCCGTCCGCGTTCCAGGGTCGAAGGCGGCCATGAATTTGGCCAGAGCGGAAATTCGGAGCTACATCGGCGAGCATGGGATATTCCAATTGTTCCTTACTCTGAATCCAAGCCCACTACACTCTCCCGTCTTCCAGGTTTTCTTCGGCGATACTGGTATCAACCTCAACATACCCGTTCCAATGGACCTATCGGCACACGAGCGAAGTGTACGAGTTGCGGACGACCCGGTGGCAGCCTCCGACTACTTCCATTTTCACGTCCATGCGGTGTTCAAATATCTTTTCGGGTGGGATTTTACTCTCAAACAATCGACTCCACAAGGCGGCCTGTTAGGTCAATTGGCGGCGTTTTACATGGTCAAGGAGCACACTATGCGAGGACAGCTGCACGGACACATCCTGATCTGGCTGAAAGGCGGATTGAATCCCGACCGTCTCAGAGAGAAGCTGCGAGCAGACACTGCGTTTCAAGAGCGGTACATGCGGTTCATGGACTCCTTGATCCAACATCACCTACCGGACGCAGGAACGCCACCTTCCACAGTGCGGAACGACACCACCAGAAAGCCACGCCAAGAGAGGCCACCGGATCCTTCCTCCGAAGATTTCGCTCAAACTTTCGACACTGATCACCGTCTCTTGGGCGAGGAGGTTCAGCGGCACAAGTGCACTTCGACCTGTTTCAAGGGCGGCCGCCAATCGTGTCGATTTCTTTTTCCGCACGACCTGTGCTCGACAACCCACTTCGAGGCCGATAGCAATGCGATCATGCTTCAGGTGAAAGATGCCACAATCAACTGGCATAATCCCGCCCTGCTCGTGGCTACAAGGCACAATCACGACCTCAAATCGGTTCAAAGCGGCAAGAGCGGAGTGGCCGCGGCATCGTACATCACATCATATGCCACGAAATCCGACGAGACACCGCTCAATCAGGTTTCGATGATCCAAACTGTATTCGAGCGGATGGCGACATACGCTGAGGATACATCTGCGACAAAGACCCTACTCACCAAGTGCGTGATGCAATTCGGACGGGAACGACAGGTACACGCCCAGCAAGCTGCGACTTACATCAGAGGGCTTGGAGACACTTGGCAAAGCCATTCGACGATTCCAATGCTTAGTGGACGGCTCCTGCAAACCGTAACGTCAATGTATGGACCGTGTACAGATCCCGATCCAGCCGCTATGGACATCCAAGGACAAGATCCGTTGACCTCAGCAGGCGAAGAAGCAGTGTCAGTTCCAGCTGGGGAAGGGGCCGCCCACACAGCGAGTGCCGAGGTCGGCTTGGACGACGAATGTTATCTGCCCCTCAGCGCCACCGGGCTGGCTCACCAAGTCGACGATTACCTTCACCGAGGCGACACTCTCGCTCACCTCTGCTATTACGACTTCGTCAAGTTCTGCCGCATGGTCAACCTCCCGAAAAAATTAAACAAGAATCATCACAAAATGCGACCAACACATCCTAACGCGGATGAGAAGTGTCACCGATACACACCACTCAAGGCGATCGGTATCCCTCGTGCGATCTTTTCCTCTTTCCCTCGAAGGAACGGAACACCAGGTCACGGACAACCCTATTGCGCTGCCATGCTGTCGCATTTCGTTCCATTTGGTGTGGGGAAACCTCTGAAAAGGCAGGATCAAACGTACGAGACGGCGTTCTCTGCGGCATCGTTCTCTTCAGAAGCCATCGCCACTATGGAAAACTGGGCAGCCCTCACCGAATGTGAGGACGCTCGGGACGCCGATCAATTGCTACGTCGCAAGAGAGAGGCAACTCGGGCCGAACAACACGACAACGCCGGAGATCGCTTGAATAGCGCGGCTGAAGGCGGCCTGGACTCGGCAGAAGCGGACGTCAACATGGCTTCGATGCTACGGACATCGAATCGCCTCAGTGTCGAGACTTTGTTGACCATGTCTACGTTGACGACCTGCGGCTGGTTCAAACGACGGGCGATGACGGAGACCTCGACGGCGACTGGAATAGTCCACGGCCCAGCAGTACAACTTCGCCACCAGGAAGACGCGCCAACTTTCTCCGGTCCCCGCCGGCGGCAATGGGTCTCGGAGATGTCAAATCTTGAAGACCAACTGAAATCTGCCACGGCAATGCCACAGGCGCTGACCGGGGTATTGGGGGAAAGTCTGGGGCTCTTCGGAGCGCAGGCTGCTCCGGAAACCACAGCGGGGGAAGAGCAAGTCCCCATTCATCAGGCAGCCCCGGAAACGGAACAGGTAGCCCGGTCTGATCGTCCGCCCCACGAGCTCATCGCGCTGCTTGCCGAGGAGCGCAGTTTGACGCCATCTCAACGATTGGCCTTCTCGATTGCTGCACGACATTTCTATGAAGAGCTACATGGTGAGCCTTGGTAATGGAATTGACACGACCTATGGCAAATGATGCTGACCATGGATACTTTTCACACAGGCTTACCTACCGAGCCCCTACGCCTATTTATGCATGGCGAGGCGGGAACCGGGAAGACAGTCGTCGTCAGACTGCTTCGTCAACTCCTTGAGCGGTACGGAAAAGGCAGCCAGATCCTTTTCATGGCTCCGACAGGCAAAGCGGCGTGCGCAATCGGTGGCAGCACCCAACATTCAACTTTCGCGATCGATCTACATCGGCGCGGTCTGGCTAGCGAAGCGCTTGGGCATGAACAACGCGAGCAGGTCAATTCCAGAAGGATCCGATACCTTCAGAACACCTTTGCCAGTGTTCGATGGCTTTTCTTCGACGAGGTCTCTATGACCTCCTGCGAGATTCTAGCGGAGATCGACCAGGCCCTGCGGATTGGCCGACAAAACTTCGATATTCCATTTGGAGGAATGAACGTCTTGTTCGCGGGGGATCTGTGTCAGTTACCACCAGTCCTATCATCGGCTTTATACAGCGACTACACCTCAAGATCGAATCCCTCGGATGTGCAGACGATGGTAGAATTGGGGCGAGCCGCCTGGCAAAAGATCAATAGCGTCGTCAACTTCACGGAGCAAATGCGGATGCAAGACGCGGACATGGCTGCGGTTCTCAGCCGTCTGCGCCTGAGAAAATGCACTGTGCCGGACGCCGATCTCCTCAATCAACAAGTACTCCGCTCCAACGAATGTCCTGCCGGGGTAGAACTCAACAACGAGAAGGAAGCGATCGTGTTGGTCCGAACCAACGAGACGGTACGATCCTTAAACCATCAAAGAGCCACGCAATACGCATCCAATGTCGGCTCGGACTACGTTGTCAGTTCCGCCCAAGACAAGACCATCGCTCCGATGACGGACGAGCGACGTCGCGCGCTGTTGAGCTACAACGGAACGGCCAAAAGCAAGGTCGGACTCGGCCGCATCCCTCTTTTTAAAGGCATGCCGGTTGTATACCGTGGCCCAAATCAGAGCGTCTCTCTCGGGGTCACGAACGGAGCGTTCGCAACCGTGGTCGGCTGGGAACTTCAGCCGGATGCATGGGGATGCTTGACACCGAAAGGTGTCGTGTTGAAGTTCTCAGAAGACGCATCATGGGCTCTTTCGGAGCTTCCGAATGGATGCCTCCCAATCCTCCCAACCTCATCGTCTTTCAAGTTCGCACCAATGGAACCAGGCGGTGCCGTGGAAAAGGTTCAACGACAGCAGCTCCCACTGCAGCCCGGGTTCGCGATGACGGTACACTCTGCGCAGGGAATCACAGCGAAGGGCGCCGTTATCGTTGATCTGCATCGTGGTGGATTCGAGGCATACGTTGCCGCTTCTCGGGCCACACGCAAGGAAGATATCTTCCTCCTTAGACCAATCACTGTCGGACACCTCAACAAGCCACCTCTCCCACGCGCGCTGCGACTTGAGCTACAAAGGCTTAACATCATCGCGGAGAGGACAAGTCGACTCCACGACAACGACGATTGGCGCCTGGGCTACCGACAAGGCACGGATATTCCAAACTCAAGACCCCAGCAGGAGCCGCCGCTGCGCCCAACCCAGCCGGCAGAATCGGCTCTTGGGCAATCCAACATCGGAGCGTCTTCAGCAGGTCCCCCGAGAAAGCGTATTCGGCTCGAAACGGCCTCACCAGACCCATGCGCGAGGCCCCAATGACATCGTCGGCCCAGGTCCTCGCTCACGACATTGCGAGACGACTGCTTTCCCCGCCTTCCTCCGTCGCAACTTCCGCTGTACGTGTCACCTCTTCTGCTTCGTGGTCCAGATCCGACTCTCTTTCGTCTGACCGGAGTCGAGCTCGAACATTATACACACTGCTGCATTGTCAGCCACGCAGTGCGTCTTCAGGGTTCAAGCTTCGACGTCGGCCTTGCTTCCGCCATTCCTTTCGAAGACGTCTTTGTCCATGTCCCACAGTTCTGTTCCATCTTGATAACGCGCGGGCTTGTGGCGCTCTCTCTATCCTTCCTGGTCTTTCACCCAAAGTTTCAATCTCCCAACGATACCTTGACTCTGATCAGGCCCATGAGCCTCTGTGGCAGATTGTTGGGATTTGCACCTTGTCCAATCGCCAAGGTTTTAACATCATTGATGACCGGGGAGGGCACGGACTGCTGCAAGGGGTCACGCGGTGCGAGATTCGAGCCAGACAAGGTTCGGTGGATCGGCTTTCGTGTCACCGGTTTTGTTCGAAGTTGTGCTGCGATTAGATTCCTTAGCACGATCTAATCTACTCATGCAGGTGAGCAAACATAGTTTGATATCCGACTGTCATTTGTCCCTTTGACTGGACCTTCTCGTCTGGCGCCTGACTACTGACTTCTGCTGGTTAGCTACTACCACTTTACAGTTGCACCTCCTGCGCCACCCTTCTCACACCCGAGGGGATTTTATTTGTGGCATGTGGGTTGACCTGGGGTCCTCTTTGTGCACT
Organism: Tilletia indica; assembly: GCA_001689995.1. Lineage (NCBI taxonomy): Eukaryota > Fungi > Basidiomycota > Exobasidiomycetes > Tilletiales > Tilletiaceae > Tilletia > Tilletia indica. The sequence continues at coordinate 20,384 of MAPW01000125.1, forward strand.
GTCCAAACGCTTGCATTTTAACTCTTGCTCTACCACTTCCAACATCGTTCTAGGCAACAGTGTCCAAGCACAACAACCGGCTTGCAATGCTCTCGCAAAGAATCAGTGGGTCAGTCGGAGTGAATTTCTGCTGGAGTGTCCGCAACCTTGACGATGCTGATTGCCGATGCTTTTGCTTGTCCAATCCCGTCTCCCGTCGCCCACTTCAATCAACGCCCCCAGATGTCAGTCGGCCAGTCCTCACCCTCGCCTCGGCCCCCGAATGGATTGCAGGCGGGATCCCACACCGGTGAGTGTGCTCTGCTTGCTGGGAACGGCCTTGCTGGCTTAAACTCAGCATTTTTCTCTCCCTTCTCTACCCTGCTTGCTCCCCCCACATCCACCTTTCTCCAGCCACCTTGATCCTTCCCTCATCAAGATCACATCACTGCAACAACACTTCCACTACCAATGGCGGTTGTCCATCATTCTCTCAGCCATACTACGATGTCGGTCGGAGCTCACTGGACGCACATCGTGATGCGTGCGACACAATCGAAGTCGCTGGACGCCGCCGAGGACGATACCTTGACGGCGGCTATCGAACGTCTGGCTCAGACGGTCTTTCAAAGCAACGGCCATTCGTCGATTCGGTCCGCTCATGAAACAGCACGCATGGGGAAGGATTGGACGCGGGTGCTGGTAGAGGCGTTCCAGTCAGTCCCACCCAATCCCGCCGACCTTTTGCGTTTCCGGATTGCGGTGCAACGTATTTGCGAAGTTCTTTTCGGATTCAATGCCAGTTTATCGTCCTCGAATGCAAGTCACCTCAGCGCAGAGGCGGCCGCAACCTCCAGTGGGCACAGTCAGCGCCTACAAGAAGAGGACACCGGGAATGCCGAGCTTGGAAACAGCCAATCTGGATCACGCGCCGGCATGGAAACGCACAATCCGGCCCCGCAACAACCATCGGAAGAGACTTCAAACACCGACATCCAGGTAAATCCAGCTCTACCCAAGCCCGCCCAGTCAAGCTCCGATGATGGAATGGCAAGGTCTCTGACGACAACAATTCCTACCCCAACGTCGTTGGCCCCTTCCGCCGTTTCCGCAGCCGAATATTTCTGGAACGGCGGCTCAGCATACCCAAATTCCGCGAACGACTTGAACGCCCTTAGCATCCCAGATGCTGCATTCGATGCATTATCTTACAGCAACGCCTTCTTCGGCGGCATCGCACCAACACAGCTGGAACTCCTTCCGAAGACGCCTTCGGCCGCTACAGGTTGGCCGACTCAAACTCGAACCGTTCTGGCGCCCCTCCAGAATACGGCTACAAAGGAATCAGATGTCCGCCATGACACCCAATTGGAGAACAAAAGTCCAACGGGTGTATATCATTCACCCGCATCGGCGAAATGTTCGTCGCCATCAACCCAGAGCTCTCCATCCAAGATCAAGAGTACAACAAGCCAAAAGGGCAGACAAATCAAGCCACCGGCCGCCAAGCTCAGGAAAAGGAAAAGTCGGATTGTCCCAGCGACCCTTGTTCCCAACAAACCCGGAAATAACGCCATTAAGACAGTGGAGCAAACGCCAAGGGCTGGTTGCAAGAGGTCCGCTTCACCACCGGCGAACACGGTCAGCGGAGCCGAACTCGTCCTTCAGATGTTCAAGGAAAAGGAGATTCTCGGGGAACCGGTGCAGATCTCACAAATCTGCCGCATCATGCAATACAGGGTCGGCAAGAAAGGTGGAATCGTCGACAAGACTTTGAACGACTTCATAAAGAAGGACCGGCGGGATCTATTCCATAGCTCAGCCAGGAAGTATCTATCGCGCTCGCATATGATGATGCTCGAGCTCAGCCGTTTCATCCACATCGGTTGCCGGCGGGAGGTAATCGACAAGGACGGAGACGAAGAATACCGGATCTCAATCTTTCTCCCGGACAGCGTGAATCCATATTATGAAGAAGAGCAGGAACAGTTGGGGTGGGATGCAAGTATGGAACTATTCTCTGAATCGGACGACGAGGAGACCTCAACGAACAACGACGAAGGAGGCGCAGAAGTATAGGATCGTACCTTTCCCGAGTGCCCTTTCCTCACTCAAAATCTGCTCCCTTCCCTCTGTCCATTTGTTGTGGTTTGTGTATATCAGATATCAGATTTGGGATGGCTTCTCCTCTGTTCTTCGTGCTCGTATGATGGAGAAGTAAATCACGCACAGCGGTCCAAAGAACATCGCTCTCCTTCCAGCAAGGATTCCGGCACCGGGGAACTTGACGAAGGACAAGGAAGGAATGGTGGTGTCTGACGTTTTTGTTCTTGTTAGTGCCTGCGGTTTTGCTCACCGATAAATGGTGGGAATGGTCTGCGTTTTGCCCGCCACCATAGACCTCCTCACGCCTCACGCTGAGATTTGAATGGAAGGCGACTCTAGGAAGGAGTGGATTAGAATCACCCTACACCTCACCCTCTCACCACCACAGGAAACCGGGAATGATCTGGTGACTGGTTCATCCTCCGGCTTCCACGAAGCCGACGTTCTCCGCATTATGCGTGCCAGTGAGCTTGATCGTGTCCGCGGTTTTGCATCGACACTCACTGACATTTTGGCTATTACTGTCCACTCTGTCAGTACACTACTTCCTGGCAACCTCGGCAACCGACGGGCAAAAGTTTCAATTCTGGGATTTCGTTATGGGTTTGTGAGCTTGATCGTGTCAACGGTTTTGCATCGACATTCGCTGACAGGTCAGCTTCTTGTCATTCGTCAAGCAGGCATCCGGACAGGCAGCAGTAGAAGAAGCTCGATTGCTGAATGTTGTTGTGAGTTTGTGACCTTCATCATGGCGGGTTTTCAGCCGGAAGTCGCTGACACCTTTGCTTCTCATGGAGGGTATCCAAGAGCGCATCAGCCAGCAGCAGCAGGGTCCGACGTGCTCCGCATTTTGTGAATGTGAGCATGATCGTGTCAACGGTTTTGCATCGACATTCGCTGACAGGTTAGCTTCTTGTCATTCGTCCAGCAGGCATCCGGACAGGCAGCAGTAAAAGAAGCTCGATTGCTGAATGTTGCTGTGAGTTTGTGACCTTCATCGTGGCGATGGTTTTCAGCCAGGAGTCGCTGACACCTTTGCTTCTCATGGAGGGTATTCAGCAGCGCATCAGCCAGCAGAGTCCGGCACACCGCAGCCACACCCCTGCACGAAGCGAATCCTGCTGTTCTTTGTTCCCAGCTTCACTTGCGCAGCGCGAAGCAGAACACATGTGTCCCGACACGCTTTGATTTCACGGAAGCCACTATCGACAGAACCGGACATCATTCAAGATTCAAACAGTCAGGCTTGACACGGTCGCCTTGCGCCTAGGGCTAGGGGATAACAGGTATATAAGGAGCACAAATTGGTGCCCAGTTCCCATCGAATCCGCCATCCCTCAAGAAGCCCAATCCTGCCCTCATCCACCTTCGCACTCTTCTTTCAACCATGACCCAGCCAACTTCACCGACCAGAATCATCAAGTGGCCCACCTACCTATCCGTCACAACCGATGCCCTACTCACCATACACGAGTCTGACGGTTGCGTTCACAGCATGGATGCAACCATATTCGACGCCGAAGACAAGGCCATCACGGCCAAGCTCTCTGTCTGGTCCCGCGTCCCGCCTGCCGAAGGCGCTACCCTTCTCACCGGCGTCGCAATGGCGACAAAGCCCATCCGCTTCGCCGTGCCTGACGCTGCCAACATGCGCGCTGTTCCGGAGGAATTCGACGGTGAGTGTGGACCACTTGTCTTCACTACGAACACAGTATGCTGATCGGTCTCCAATTTCCTTACAGGCACTGATCCGAGCAAGCCGAGCCTTCCCCGGCTGCACCGTATATGAGCGGCATCGCTGTGGTCAAGAGCGTCGGACCGACTAGGAAGACAGGCGTCTTGGCCGGTTACGTCTTCATCGGCAAGGCAATTGGATGGGTCGTCTTCGAGCTCGAGGTTGCCTTCGAAGACACCCCGCAATGGACCGCCTGGACGATAGCGGCACCTCGTTCGCTCGTCACCTTCGATGCCGTCATGGCTCGCGTCGACGAAGACGGCACGATCCACGCGAACTTGCGCCGTATGTCTTACATATGTGAAGCGCACCGTGTCCTTCTGCAGTCGCTCGGAATCGGCGGTAATGGAGTCCCTTCGGACAGGGCGGCTAGAATTGCGGAATTCAGACAGAACGCCGCCAAGACGAAGCGGACTCGAAATGACGACCCCAGTGACGCCCAGGAGAACGGCGGGGGCACCTCCTCCGGCAGTTCAAGCACTGCTGCGCGTCCTACGACACCTACCAGGTCGCCAACCAAGAAAGCAGCCTTGGACCGACCATCTTCTCCCGTTCCGACTCAAGGACTGCGAACTCGCGCCCGTGTCGATCCGGCTCGCGCTGAACCCGCTGCCGCTTGAGGCGTTCATCGTCACCCCCAACCACAAGACCTATCACGGTGAGCCACAGACCAGTCATATGCTCTCCAACAACAACGCGTTACTTACCCTACAATATTGCAATATGACAGCTTCCGATCTAGGCCTCTGATTCAAGCACGCACAACATCATGGAGCGGCTACCTTAACGACACCCAACTTTTCCTCCAGCTATTCGAAGAACGTTCCTCTCCTCCGCGATATGCGCATCCACGGTTTCAACACCGAGCTCCAGCACCAATTCTCCGCTCCGGGTTCTCTTTCCAATCGTGCGCGATCTGACTCCAGTATGTAGCTTTCAATCCGTATTCGGTCGTGTTTCTGTCTGTGATACTCCTTCCCTTCGCTCGTCAATCCTAAGACCCTTCGAATATACTTAACCTCTGTCCAAGCTATGTTTTGTGATGGCCCGCCTCAGACGCGCCTCAGACGCGCACTTGCCAGGCTCACTTGCACTCACACGCGCTTCATACACACTACATACAGACATCAATAGAATCACATTGGCTGGTGCGTGCATTGGAATACAGTGAGCGCCAACATGACACCAAACTCCTTGATTGCGGCTCTACATACGAGTACATATTCACGGACTTACTCTAGCTTCCTAAACGACCTCTCTCACATGTTTTGGGAACGAATGGGAGTACGTAAGGCAGCCCCTTGGTGAAGCATCGTATCCAGATGCTATCATACTACATAATGATGCTTCCTAACCAGTTGCCAAATCACAGAGGCCATTTTCGATGTTTCGAAGTGGTGCAAGAAGGAACCAACATAGAGGTGCTGGGCTGGTCTGAACTATAGCCTTACTGTAGCTCGGTAATTTACTGATCAAAACCATCTACGAAACGCCGAAACCGAAAATTGTATTATGCTTTCGTTTTTGAAGGTATTAGGCTGCAAACCGCGGCTGCGTATGAGAGTTCGGGGAAGGCTCCGGCCCTCAAGGCCGGGCTACGTATTGAACGCACTACCTCGCGCTCTGGATATTCAGATACTCCAGCCATTTCGAGCTCTGACGCCCGGAAGGAACTGAAGGGGGGCACCGAGAACGTTGTCCGCGGTTTCTTAGGAGAAAGTCGGCAAATAGATGGGCCATATCGCAGCCTCTCAAGTGGAGCGCCGAGCGAATGTTGAACGTTTCGGTAGCGCTATGCGCTATACGTGCGTTGACTGATACTTAACTTTGCTCGCAACCTTTTTCAAGACCCAATAAATGACAGTCATCACGGCCGTCTTCGTCTTGGGAGCGCTGCACCACACCAGAACCTTTCATCACGTCCTACCTCTCGAATCACAGTCCAATCTATCATGAACCTCATTCCTATGTTCCTCTCTCTTCTGAGTGCTACTCCGCTCGCTTTCGGATCCTCGCAGGGCGATACTACCTCCTGGTATGTTAGAAACGTGAGTCAGGAGGTGGATTCAGCAGTCAGCTAAGCGTGGTTGGAACTACCAGTCCAAGCTGACGACTTCGCTCTCTCAATTGTCTTCAGCGCTGCTACCACACTTGCATCGGTCATGGAAATAGCTCTGATGATTGCAAGCTCGGCTGCTCCCCCCGCTTCCCTCTAGTCTGATCTACCCCCTGAGACCAGGATACGCAACCTCAGCAGGGTTGCTTTCATTCCCGCTCCATTTCCTGGCTTCTTATGCTATGAGGAAGGAGACTTGGCTGCCCTCATACTGCTAGCCTTGGAGCCCCCTTTGGCAAGCTTTTATCCTTCCCGTCCCGTCATACCAGTTATTCATCACTTCATGTACTAACTCAAGTTCAACACGGCACATCCATTGTCCCTTGAACATATCCACCTGCGCCTCAAGTACTATGTAGTGCCTACTCGTTTTTTCTTCGTCCAAAGAGACGGTTGTGGTATCCATCTGCCGCTTAGGGTAATAGTTCAGGAGCCCCCGGATGAATGAACTTCACTGGGGATCGACTTGCCTATACGTTTGTAGAGGGGCTTAAATCCCAAGCCATCGGACTGCACCGTGGGAAAATAGGATCTGTTTGTTGTTACATAAGAGTCCATATCAGTGGAGCAGAAAAACGAGACACAGCACGCTTCCACATGCCACGGCTGCTCAATTGCGTGCACAAGTGTAGCGGCTCTTCGCCTTCATCTACGCATCAGATTAGATCTGCCTGTGTTGAGCTGGAGAGTACTTGTGCGCAGAAGACAGCTCACATTCTCTCCATATGATACACGTAACGGCCGCGCCACGCCTGCTATACTATAGCCATGTAGCGGACTGTGCCCTGACTAATGGGTTCAATCCCGGTGGTACTTGTCACGACGACATTAGAACCCGCGACCATCTCGACTGCGTACGCGGTTGACGGGCTTGAACTGTGCAGTCATCGGCGCGAGTCAGCGATACCTTGGCCATTGGCTCAGAGTGGATCGACTTTGGTTCTTTTCTGACTTTGCGCTGCGAACGCTTGGTATTGTTCGAGGTATGAGATATGAGTCCAGCTTCATTTTCTTCTCTTGACTGCTTTGATCACAGCCTGGTGCAAACTGAATACATGTGAAAAGGAACGAAGGGGGGCAAGAGTCGAGATTTGGGACGCAGAAAAAATCGTGCAAACGAGAGACGGGACAGGAAAGTGGTAAAGTACAGCGAGAGAAGGGACTAGGAAGCAAATTCTGGCAGTAAACGTCCGTTGTCGTGTCGTCGATCGTTGAGTCGGAGCGTGGGAAAAATGTATTTTGTATTTTTCATGAGCATTCTCCCTTCATTGCATGAGGAGGGCTGTGGGACGAACCAAAGTCGGGAAGAAGAAAGTGAGCACCACAAGGGATAGCGCAAGTAGATGATGCAAAGAATAGCGTAGTAATACACTCACAATTCCTGTCCGTATGCCTTCGAGGTGGGTTGAAAGGATTTGGTGCAAGGGGAAGTAGGAAAGTCAGTGAGTCATTGTTATACTCGTGAATCAATGTTGCTAGGCGCGACGATATGTATACTCACCCCTTCCTTGCGGTTTCCCCTCCATGTGGTCAGATTCGCGTTCTGGTACGCCTCAGCGTGTTTGGTGATATACGACACCGTGGGCATCTCCGGGTATTTTCCATCGCAACTGAGAGACTCCATCCCCTCATCTTGGTAAATCCGAACGTAGTCGATGGACATGACGCCTGGGAATCGAATGTTCTCGAAATCCACGGTGGTGAAGCCTTGGGACATTCCAAGATTGAAGATGACTAGTGGGAGAGAAGCGCAGAAGATAAAGGGAGGCAAGAATCGAGTGAGTACGGCGGTACAGACGTCGCGGGTGGCAGGCGAAGATGTCGAAATTTAAATTACCACTCACTGTACATCTGCACCAATCGTACGGGAAACAGTCCGAAAGGATTTTAGTGAACAGGCTCGTTTGGACAGGTTCGACATCGCTGGGCATGACATGGAGCAAATCCCAAAGGCGGTAACAGCTCACCGGTTCTGGAGGTACCAGTCTTTGACCGATCTCCGTTGCATTGTCCGGGCCTACCGCGCCCGCATCCATTCTCCAGCTCGGTTGACCTTCCTATAATCCAGTCGCAATCAGAAGGGTTACGATAATACATTCTTATTATTTGAACTCACAGTAAACCAGGCTACGTAGGGATCCAGATCGCGATAGTCTGTCGAAAGAAGGGAGATATCAGTTCACCCATGAATACGTGCACCAAAGCTTCCTAACTGCATACGTGGTACCCCTATCTCGAGAAAGTCAAAGACATAGCAATCAGTCAGCAGTCACTATGAGTATCAAAACCCTTTTCCTGGAAACTGGCACCCACATTCCACGCCGTACGTTGCGTCTGGTGTGTTCATACGGAAGTAGATGGGGAGAGAAATCAGTAAAACGGCAGCTAGATGCTTCCAACAGACAACTGCTCACAGTCGCCGCCATTGAGTTGCCATCTGGGGTAGGAGATGTGGTTGTTCAGAACCAAGATTCAGTTTACGGCAACGCATGATCTCCTGACTCACGCATTTTGCGGTGTGTTGATGATCGCGGACACGGCTTGTTGCCAGCTGTAATGGAAAGTATCAGCAGGTTCATGCCCATTTAGGAAACGGGACGCAAACACTTACATTCCGCCGAGATAGCTGTGGAAGAAAGATGATTATCAGCAACAATTTTAGGGGCGACAGGATGTCTGTCTGTATGGCTAACCTGTTCATTCCGCTTTCCGGATCGAAAACTTGCGTGAAACCAGGTGTGATGTTGTGACCCGCATTGAAAGGAGCGGTCTGAAAGGACACTGTAAGAGCGCCCTGTAAGCAACGGATTTCCCCTCCGATGTGTCCGAAGACTCTGCTCACTTGAGTTCCGCCGTAGCCGCCGGAGGTTCCCTCTGGAAGCGCTTGCAGTAAGCTTGCCGTACATTCTCGGAGCAGAACCTGAGAGGCTTACCAAGTACTTATCAGCACGGTGATCCATATTTGAGGGAAGCGAGTCAGTGAAGTGGGTATGAACGTGATTTTCAATGTGAAGGTTCCACTCACGATCGAGCTCCGAAGCGCCTCGCCCATCCAGCTTCCATCCTCATGCTTGGGTCCGGGATGGTCGGTGTAGGATACACAGGTACATCGTGACAACTTCTGACCGGGTAGATGGCTCAGTCCAAGCCCCTCTGTATCCGGATAAGCACCAGTGATCTCAGCGGCGAGAGGTCCGCCTGTACGTTAGCCATATACGTCTGATTTGGCATGGTTCCGACATCACAGGCTGGAAAAGGACAGCAAGGACGTGAGTTGACGCAGCGAGCCACAAAGGAAGATTGAACGGTGAGCTCACTGTCGTAATTGTAGCTAGTCTCGCGATCATAAGATGTGCGTTAGTGTCTTTCAAATTTCCTGCTCAAAGGTAAACTGTGAGACTCACGGCCACATGCCTTCATTCGTAGCACCGTAGCCTGCGCGTCCGATGTTCGCCATCATCCAAGCCGCTTCGAACATAGGAATGCGTGAGCTTTTAGTCCGCGCGATTAGCCTTTGGCGACTGCGAATGCTCACCAGGCCCTATGTGGTACGAACATAGTGTCAGCGAAGATACATCCAGTTTGGCAACTCGTACACTCACAGTATCCTGCTACCCTCGGGTTCCCAGGCAATACCACTACCAGAAGAGCAATGAGCCGACCTGCAGAAATCCTCGTGATTGTCAAGATATAGAGCTCACCTCTGATCTCTAGGTGCCCTCCCTGTATGCAAAGCTTGTTCCAAGATTGTAGCATCGCGCTCTATGGACAGAATAACCCACAAAGTCGGTTCAATCGTGAGCGGCAATCATTCTTTCTTTGGTTCGAGAACACCTGCTACGATACCTTGAAGTTGAGATTGTTAATCGGTTGTTCAGAGAACGTCTGTAAAGAGGGTAGCACGTCAGATTTGACAAGCGTGGTTTTCAGAAGTCAGAGATATCAATCCTCACAATCCTCAGTGCACCGTCTTTCGTTGTCGCGCCGAGAGGAGAGTACCATTCGAAGTCATTTGTTCCCCAGTCTAGAAGTACCGAGAAATAGAAAGAGCCGTCAGCGGATGTGCGAAAATACATCAGCAAAGCATGGCTTCTAGGTCACACTCACAGTGAAGGTCAACTGCCGTCCAGTATGGATCATCACCTTCGAAAAACGTTCGTCCATCCTCGTTGAATTCGTCGCTGAACACGAGCTTCATCTTGCGCTTTCCGTCGCTTGACATCTTGGTCATCGCAGAAGCGGGCGTGTCTTGATCGATCAAGCCGCGCAAAGGTGATTTCGTCATTCTTCGAGGTTTGCCGGTGGTATCAAGGACGTTTATCCAGGTAGGTCCTTCCGAGTATATGATGGATTTTTTGGGGCTCCGTAGCGTGCTTCCCGGAAGGGTGTTGATGTAACTTATTATAGGCCAGGCGACGAACAAGGCGAGCAAGGAGGCACAGAGGCCAAACAAGAAGCCCACGTTGACCAGTCCACGGAAGCTAAAAAACCTGTAGCTAGTAGTAAGGTCGTTGACTCCGCGATCGTCGTGTAGCCAGTCGTCGTCCTCTGGACGGTCGTGGAAGAAAGACACATCAGGGTAGTGTGCGCCGATATCGTGATCTGTCCCAATGAGCGAGGCGGTGGCGCTGTCAGACAACGGTAGCAATCCGGGCCGTGGACCGGGTCCTTTATAGCCAGCTGCAGGAGCGGTATTGAGAAAGGCATAAGGCTGCGGAGGCTTAGGTGGGAGGCCTCGTCCGGCTCTCCAAAGTCCTGCGAAAAAGATGATGCTGTTGACGCTGGATTGAAAGCCGCGCTGTGTCCTTGCTGCAGATGTTGCTGAGGCTGCTGATGACCGGTGTGGCTGCTTCCGGAATGCTGATTCAGACTACGGACGTGGGCGAGGGGATGAGGTTCATGGCTGTTGGAACTATCTGTAGCGCTGTAAGCCTGGCCGAAGCCGTCGCTGGTCTCTCGAGGAGGATGAGCATGACACTCTGAGCGTAGTGGTCATTGTACTTGAAGTGGCCGTCGTGCTGAGCCGAATTCGTGCTTTCGGAGCGACTGGCCCTGCTGCGATAAGGTATCATGACTGACCGAATGAAAGTGCTAGAATGTAGGTATGTTGGTCTGAACGTAAATGGTGCGAAGGCGAGTGCAGGCGACGAAGATGCAGCGAGTTTGAGGAAGGCCAGAAGACCAGTTGGCATGTAGGATCTCCGCTCTCTTGTTGGGTTTAATGGTGCTCTGGGCCATTATGTTGGCTCAGTCTAGTCTCTGGTGGGCATGGCGAGATGGCACCTGTGCGCTCGAGGAAACTTGCGTCTGGAACCTGATTGAGAGGAATGAAGGAGGCAGGCAGGGACCCATCGTGTCACGGGAGACAGGCCTTGTTTGGCATGATAACCTGGACACAGACGGACGGCTAAACGGATGAAACAGAACAGCCTGTATGAGACGGAAGGTAGGAAGTTGAGGTTAAAGGAGGGAAGAAAGAAAGAAAGAACGAGAAGGTGAGGTGATGATGAGAGATCAGAGACTCGCGAAACATTGGAAAAGCAGATATGACAATGCAGGCCATGAGATGACGCTACCACGCATCCGCAGTTCAGGCAATCGCAACGCACACTTGAGGCTCCGCAATTTATGTGAATCGTCCGTCCTTTACGGACTGAAATCTGACAGCCACTTGACGTGCTGCTTAACCTACGGGTGGGGATGGACGGACGTCGTGGCAAATCGGAGCAGAGAACGTTTCTGAGACCGTGAGAGTTGCAGGAGATGCACGTTGCCACAAATCTCATTTGATCAGCTCGCATTACGCAGAGCTCTTTGCAGTCACGTAGTCGCGACAGACGGCATGGCCATTTTACTATGCTCGAACAGAACAATGTCAACACGCAAATCTCGGTCATGGCCTGAGTAACACGGTGAGGGGCTGCTCTCACCTCACGGCGCCTTCGTGAGCGTGATCCATCTGTGGACGGCCGAGTGATGAGGTAGTAAACGATCAGCTCGATGATCGACAGGCAGGGGCTCTTGCATCGCTTCGTCTCGGACATTCTAGTAAGATGACTGTTTTGCATAAAGAGAGTGGCAACGCAGAAGAAAGGAGCAGGAAAGTAAAAAGGAAAGGGAAAGGGAAAAGATTAAGGAGAGTGTGGTTTGAGGATGCGCCAAATGAAAGCGGGAAGGTGGTGTGGGAATTCCCCGCTATTTGCTGAGTGGAATGTAGGTCAAGCTCGCAGAGCAGAAGGCGTAATGATAGGGGAGCAATGGTCCTGGGCGGGACCTCTGCTCTCATGAACATTCTCCCTTCATCGCGTGGCCGGGGCTGTTCAAAGTCGGAGGGTCACGATCAGCGTTGACCAAAACCAACGCAACATGAAGTGTTTATCTTTGAACTCACAAGACTTTGCCGTAGGCCTTGAGCGGTTGCGAATTTGATAGGGAGGGCAGGGAGGAGATAGGGTTGGTGAGGTCAGAGATGGTCCTCAGGAAACTTGGTCAGGGACATTCGCAACTCACCCCATTCTCCCGCTTCCCTCTCCAGATAGTAAGATTCGAATTCCAGTACGCCTCAGCATGTTTAGTGATGTACGACACCGAGGGCATCTCGGGATATTTCCCGTCGCAGCTGAGAGCCTCCTTGTCTTCGTCCTGGTACACCCGAACGTAGTCGACGGACATGACGCCTGGAACTGGATCTTATCAAAGTCGACGGGACTGAATCCTCGAGACATGCCGAGGTTGAAGATGACTGTGCAGAAGAAAGAAATACTTCAGTTACGGACTTGGGCAACAGACAACGAGCAATCAAGATCCCGTCTTCATCCGCACTCGGGCCACTTACTGTACATCTATTAGGGCCGAAGGGAAACATAAGTAATGCTTCAACTTTGGTGTTCTCTGGCAGCGAGCTCAATAACCTCCAAGAGGCATCCACTCACCGGTTCCGGGGTACCAGTCTTTGGCCAATCTCGGTCAGCTTGTCGGGGCCCAACGCGCCTGCTTCCAAGGTCAGCTGGGTTGACCTTCCTAAAAGCGAGTTTGCACCCAGGATCGTCGCGGTCAGCATCTTTGTTTCTCATCATACCAATCCGCATTCCGTCTGCCACTTACCGTCATCCAGGTGATGTAAGGGTCCAAATTCCGGTAGTCTATTATTGAAGAGAATGAACGTCAGCACGTAGATTCTCAGAGTGGAGCGAATTGCTTGTCCTTTGCGCACGTGGTACCCTGAATATGAAAAGAGACGTGATGGTCAGTATCAATGTCAGCATTTCAGCAATTACTTGAATCGGATAGGCTCACATTCTACGCCGTATAAGCCGTCTGAATAGCGAAGACAGCAAATTCAGTAAGAGTTCGAATAGTTCGACAGGCACGAATCTGCTCACAATGTCCGCCGCTGTGTTGATAGCTGAATAGGGAAGCCTGTATGTCAGAAATCGTGAAATCGAGGAGGAACGACACTGTGACGTACGCAGTTTGTGTTGTCCCGATCATAGCAGATACAGCTTGTTGATATCTGTATTGTGGGCAACATTGTCAATATCGTCCTGAAAAGAAGAATAGAGTGGGAAAGTACATACGCTGCGCCCGTGTAGCTGCAGAAGAAATAGGTTTGTCAGCGAACTGCAAATTTGCGCGTTGACGACCGCTGTGTCAGGCAGCACTCACCTGTTCAGGCTGTTATCCGAATCATACACTTTCGTATAACCTTTAGTAATGTTATACCCGGAGTTGAAAGGGGCGGTTTGCAGCGACACTGTAAGGGACGTAATAGTCTGTTAGATGTTCGTACCATAAAAGTGGTACATGAGCGCAGTCATTCTCACTGGAATTCCGGCCAAATCCACCAGATGTAGCCTCTGCAAGTGATTGTGGTCAGCTGGCATTCGAATAGAGGAAAGTAGAAGAGCGGAAGACTTACCAAGTACTGTACAGCAGAATAACCAATTTCGAGGAGCACGGTTTAGCTCAAGAAAACGAAAACATGGCAGAAGATGCACTCACAATCGAGCTCCGAGGCGCCGCGACCCATCCAGGTTCCATCCTCGTGCTTGGGTCCAGGATGGTCAGTACTGGAAGCACAGGTACACCGTGACAACTTCTGTCCGGGTTGATAGCTGAGTGCCGGACCATAAGATTCCACGTACGCCCCCGTAACCTCAGCAGCGAGAGGTCCACCTGTCCCGTTAGCCAGATACGTCTGATTCGGCATCGTTCCGACATCGCAACCTGGTAAAAGGAAAGGGAAGCGTGAGTGGTCGGCTGACATCAGAAATCTTCATGATCAGGGCTGTTCTCACTGTCGTAGTTGTATCTGTACTCGCGTTCAAGTTTGCGCGTCAGCAAACATGGAGATCTCAGTATAGGCAACCCATTATTGTGGAGACTCACGGCCACATGCCTTCATTCGTTGCACCATAGCCTGCACGTCCGATATTCGCCATCATCCAAGCCGCTTTGAACACAGGAGAGTATGAGCTTTGCGTCCATGCGACTGATTTTTTCGCAACTACGTATGCTCACCAGGCCCTGTGTAATACAAGATAGTGTCAGCGAAAGTACATAGCAGTTAGGCAATTTGTGTACTCACAATATCCTGCTACCTTTGGATCGCCCGGCAACGTCACTGCACAGAGTCTTGGTGAGTCAATAGTCAAAGCTGGGAAGAGGTTTGGGTACTAGTCCGGACGGAGAGCTCACAGCTGACTTCGAGATATCCTCCCTGAATGCAGAGCTTGTTCCATGACTGAAGCATCGCGCTCTAATGACGGACGGAGGTGAGTCAGGTATAAGCGGGGAGAATGGCCACTTCCTTCCAAGCGCCTGCTATTCTCACCTTGAAATTGAGGTTGTTTATCGGTTGCTCTGTGAGAGACTGAGAAGCGGGTTGGATCAGATCCATGTATCTCCACCCTACGAAGTGTTTCTTCACTCACGATCTTCAAAGCACCGTCTTTCGTTGTCGCGCCGAGAGGAGAGTACCATTCGAAGTCATTTGTTCCCCAGTCTAGAAGTACCGAGAAATAGAAAGAGCCGTCAGCGGATGTGCGAAAATACATCAGCAAAGCATGGCTTCTAGGTCACACTCACAGTGAAGGTCAACTGCCGTCCAGTATGGATCATCACCTTCGAAAAACGTTCGTCCATCCTCGTTGAATTCGTCGCTGAACACGAGCTTCATCTTGCGCTTTCCGTCGCTTGACATCTTGGTCATCGCAGAAGCGGGCGTGTCTTGATCGATCAAGCCGCGCAAAGGTGATTTCGTCATTCTTCGAGGTTTGCCGTTGGCATCAAGGACGTTGATCCAAGTAGGTCCCTGCGAAACAATGGTAGGTCCTTTAGAACCCCAGAGCGCATGGCCCGTAAGCGTGTTGACGTAGGTGAGCACCGGCCAGCCGGCGAACAAGGAGAGCAAAGCAATAGCAAGGACGATCAAGAAGCCGATGTTGAGCAGCCCACGGCAGGTGCACATCATGTAACTGACCCGTAGGTCCTTAGCGTTGCGGACCTCGTGCAACCAATCGTCATCCTCGGGTCGGTTGAGGAAGACAGACATGTCGGGATAGTGCCCTCCAATCTTGTAGTCGGCTCCATTGACAGAGATAGAAGTTGACTCTGATAGTGGGCGCAAGCCTGACCGAGGCCCTAGCCCTCCGTAGCCAGCTCCAGGCGCAACGTTGAGGAAGGCCCGACGCTGTGTAGGTTCTGACGGAGTACCTGGTCCAATCTCCCGAAACTGGTTTTGGAAAGAGGACGCTGTCGATGCGGAATTGACTGCCGAGCTTTGTTCGTGTGCATAAATTCTGGCCGAGTCGTGCCCAGAGCTGGTCGCGTGACTGCTTGTCTCGCCAGGGCCCAGAGGATGATCTTCGTGGTTGCCGAAGCTTGTCGCGTTGCTGGAAGCCTGGCTCACGTCGGTGGTACTTTGCATGAGACCGTTGTTGTCCGCGGCACCATAGTAGCCACCGTAGTTGGGCTGTCCTTCGTGCTCAGCCGAGACGGGGCTGCCGGAGCGACTGGCCCCATTGCGATAAGGTAACATGAAGGTGGCGGTGGAGTCGCGTTCGCGTTCGCTGGAGCTCGGTAAAGGTCCTGGAAAATTGGTGGAGGTGGTGGAGGTCGATAGGCGATCGTAGGCACTGTCAGGTGAAGTGGGTTCCAAAAAAGGATTGAAGATAGTTTCGTGGTTGAAGGGATATCCACTTTCCCGCTGCTTTTGAAGAGGTTTCGGCTTTGAGCTTCTGCGTCGATTCGAGCTTCTGCGTCGATTCATTTGCCCAAGACGGGCTGGAAAGACCAATGATCTGTACGCTCGTCCTCTCGTTGTCGTTTAGCACCGGGGCGGCGACGAATAAATGGTAATGTCCTGTCGTGTACTTGCGAGACACTCTCCTGGCGATGAGAAGAGCACCGAGAGGAGAAGGATGAGACAGGAGGGTGGGAGATGAAGCTGGAGACAGAGGCGGGTGAGGTGAACAAGTAGAAGAGGTCAGCCGTCAGAAGGGATTCGCTTGCTGCTCCGGTCCTACACGAATGAGGTAAACGTCAGAAAAGGCAGGGCTCGGCAACGGCGTTGGGCCCCCTTACAGCAAACAGGTTGATGCCACGCAATTCCGCGCGTCTCATCTTCGCTACATCTAGATATGAGATGTTTCCGCCTCACTCGCCTCATCACATTGAGTTCTGCGGGCTCTGACAGGCTATCTGATAAGGCGACGTTTGGGGCGGCAACGTTTGAGCGGGGCGATGCAGAAGCCGGGCGTCCGCAGATCAACGATCGAGCCCGAAATGGAAGCGTCGCCACGCACGAGCTGTTGAAACGTGATTCCGACCCCTCCGTTGCTGAGGTCCTTGCGCTGGTCATCGTGGATCGCACTGAAGAGGGCAGAACATGAAATGAGCTGAGGCCGAGACGAGCGTTGACTTAATGAGATAGCAACGCCTTGTGGTGTGAGACATGCAGCATGCAGCTCACGATGTCTGAGCATCTGCGAAACACATTCCACTTGCTCCTCTCTGTGTGCTCACAAGCATGGGAGTCAGCAAGAGGTGTGCAACTCCAACCTATGCTCGTCCACTCACACACACACACACACACACACTCCCCCTCCTGCCCTAGCTAGATCTGCAGACTGCGAAGAGGGTGAATCGAAGCCTTTGCGTTGTGTAAAAAGAGGAGTTTGTACAGCGGATGGGAAGGCAATAGTAGTGAGTTTTTAGACATGGTGAGACAAGTCATCAAGAGGCGGAGGCTGATGAGGCTGAAGGCTTTTCCTGTGTGAGAAGAGTCGTGAAAAGAGCGGGAACAGCGAGAGAAAGGAGAGAAAGAAGAGGGAGCTGGGTGGGGGAAATGCGGGTATGTGAAAGTTGGCGAGATCTACCAAAAAAGAAAGGTGAGACGCCGCGAAGATGGAGAGTGTTTAGTGACATGTGTCGGTCGGCGCGCGAGAGAGAGGAATGTGTGGATTGGTCATTTTGGTGTATGAATGGACAATTAGGATAACAATCAGGCCTTGTTTGCCTTGGCAGCCATCAAGTTAAGAGCGGAGCCTGTGAAGGAGAGACAGAGACGCGTCAGTATGAGGAGATCGGGGTCTTGTGGGCTCAGAGCAAATACTGACCGTTCTTGAACCACTCGATCTGGCCAGCGTTGTAGGTGTGCTGGAGGGGGATCTCTGCAGAATGGGACAAGAATGGAAATCAGTGATTATCCTGACAAAGGAGACGCGTTCAAGTTCAATTCCGCGAAACTCACTGTCGGTGCTGCCATCCTTGTGCTTGGCAACAAGGGTGACGATGGAGCCGGGCGCGAACTCAGTGACACCCTCGAGGTCAACGAAGTCGGTGGGCTGGACCTTGTCGTAGTCCTTGGGGTCCTGGAAGGTAAGAGCAAGCATACCCTGCTTCTTCAAGTTGGTCTGCGCGCGATTTGATGATACATAGTCTTTTTAGTCACCTGGAAAACAATTCAACGAGCATGACTGGGGCGAATGAACTCACCTCGTGAATACGGGCGAAGGACCTTGTGATGATGGCACGGCCACCGAGGAAACGGGGCTCCAGAGCGGCGTGCTCACGCGATGAGCCCTCACCGTAGTTCTCGTCACCAATGACAACCCATGGTCGGCCGTTGTCGCGGTAGTACTGGGCAACAGCGGGAACACCAGCCCACTCGCCGGTCAACAGGTTCTCTATCTCGTTGGCCTTGTCGTTAGCGTGGTTGATCTGTGCATCCAGAAAAGCGGGTAATTTTATCAGCACGTGCCCCTTTTTTGAACAGGGCACTGTAAATTCTGCTCAATACTCACGGCACCGATCAAGCAGTTCTGCGAGATGTTCTCGAGGTGACCACGGTACTGTAGAGTGAAGAGAACAGTCCAAAATTCGTCAGTTTCCCACCATTCCTTGCAAGCCGCATAGTTTTTTTTCACGCGTCTCGACGCGTCTTCACTACTCACCTTGAGCCAGGGACCACCAGCGGAGATGTGGTCAGTGGTGCACTTGCCCTTAGCCTTGATCAAGACAGGGAGGTCAGTGGGGTTCTTGCCGTCCCAAGCCTTGAAGGGCGAGAGCTTCTGGAGACGGTCCGATGAAGGGTCAATGGCGACCTGGACCGAGGCGCGGTCCTCCGGGGGAGCCTGGAAGGTGTTCTCTCCGGGGTCGTAGCCGCGGGGAGGGAGCTCCTTGCCGGTGGGGTCGGAGAACTTGAACTCCTTGCCGTCGGCGCCCTTGAGCGAGTCAGTCATGGGGTTGAAGGTGAGGTCACCGGCGAAGACCATGGCAGTGACAAGATCGGGGGAGGCGACGAAGGCGTGGGTGGCAGGGTTGGCGTCGTTACGGCCAGTGAAGTTACGGTTGTAGGAGGTGATGATCGAGTTCTTGTCACCCTTCTTCACGTCAGTTCGGTCCCATTGACCGATGCAAGGACCACAGGCGTTGGCAAGGACAACACCGCCGGCCTCGGAGAGGATGTCCATCTGTCCGTCACGGGCAATGGTCGCACGAATCTGCTCGGAACCGGGGGTGATAGTGAACTTGGACTTTGTCTTGAGACCGTGCTTCAGGGCCTCAGCGGCAATGGCGGCAGATCGGGACATGTCCTCGTAGGAAGAGTTGGTGCAAGAGCCGATGAGACCGACCTTGAGCTCCGAGGGCCAGCCGTTCTTCTTGACAGCCTCCGCGAACTTGGAGAGGGGGGTGGCAAGATCGGGGTGAATGGTCCGTTAACGTGAGGCTCGAGCTCGTCAAGGTTCTGCAAAATGACAGTTTGTCAGTACATCTTGACACGTGTATTGGGGGCTAGCACTGTTCAACTCACGATCGTGATGTGACGGTCGTACTCTGCGCCCTGGTCGGGGAGCAGGTTGCGGTGGTAACCAGCTGCGAGCTCAGCAATGTCGGCACGCTTGGTGGCCTTGAGGTAGTCACCCATGCGGCTGTTGTAAGGGAAGATGGAGGTGGTCGCACCGATCTCGGCACCCATGTTGCAGATGGTAGCCATACCCGTGCATGAGAGAGAGTCGACACCGGCACCCTTGTACTCGATGATGGCACCCGTGCCACCCTTGACGGTAAGCTCACCAGCGACGCGAAGGATAACGTCTGGTTGTTGATAACGGGAGGAAAGGTGAGTACATGCGCTAGTAGGGGAATTGGACGTGAAGAAAACTCACCCTTGGGGGTAGTCCAGCCGCTGATCTTGCCGGTAAGCTCGACACCGACGACCTTGGGGCACTTCAGCTCCCAGGGGATGTTGGCCATGACATCGACGGCGTCGGCACCACCAACACCGCAGGCAACCATACCGAGACCACCAGCGTTGGGAGTGTGGGAGTCAGTACCGATCATGAGACCACCGGGGAACGCGTAGTTCTCGAGGATGATCTGGTGGATGATACCGGAACCGGGCTTCCAGAAACCGAGACCGTACTTGGCAGTGCAGGTAGCAAGGAAGTCGTAGACCTCCTTGTTGATGTCGATGGCGCGTGCCAAATCCTTGGCACCGCCGACCTGAGCCTCGATCAAGTGATCACAGTGGACGGTAGAAGGAACGGCAACGGTGGGGAGACCTGCGGACATGAACTGGAGAAGAGCCATCTGTGCGGTAGCGTCTTGACATGCGACACGCTGTTGTGCCCATAGAGCACAATGGAGTCAGTTATCTGTGCATAGATAAGGATTGACGTGGATGAATGCGGATGGGCATTCACTCAAAAACACTCACGTCAGGGCGGAGCTTGAGGTATGATTGGCCACGAGTGATGTCTTGTCCCTCGGGGTCGTCCAAGTGGGAGTAGACAACCTTCTCGGAGAGAGTCAAAGGGCGGTTCAAGCTGTTGTGAAGAGTGATCGGCGAATACTTATCGTCAGTATGAGGCAAGAAGACGCGCATACATGCACACTTTCTGAAGGTGTAAGGCATGTGAAGAAGGCAATACTGACCGAGAACGAACAATGTCGAGACGCTCGCTCATCTTCTTGTAGTTGATGAAGTGGCCCTGGCCCTTCTCCATGGGGCTCATCTCTACCTTCTTCTGGTAGACGGAAGAGTCGATCTCCTTGACCTCCTCAGCGACGGTCGCGTATGTTGCCCGTGCTGTGAAGGTTTGTGTCGCGGGGCGTGCTGCCGTCCGGGCGGCGCGAAGAGCGCGAAGGGAAAGCATGTTGATCGCGAGTTTTTGTGTGATGGAGTGGTGGGAAGGGGATTAGTGGATGGGAAGCGCAGAGAAGCTCTATGCGGTGATTCACACTCTCTGGTGATGTGCTTCGCCAATTCAATGAAGAACTTGGAAGGTGGAAGGGGGGGGAAGGTGCGGGGGAGTGGGTGATGGTGGTGGTGGTCAAGAAGGTGAGTAGAAGGAGTCTGGATCGGTTGAGTGGGAAGAGGAGGTGAAAATGGTGAATTTTCAACCGGAACACCTCCCACTGACACGCACAACACCGCCCACAGAACAACAAGGGTCGTGAAAAACGGGACAGCCAGTGCATTACAAATGGACACGCGAGCGGACGAACAAGAGCAGAGTGACGTTGAGAGAGCAGCTGCCTCTTCTTCTTCTTCCTCGGTGAGTGCGCTTGTCTTCATGCTTCATGCTATGCTGTCCTTGTCCTTTTTCACCGTCTTTTTCCCTTTGCCCGTTTGGAGGAGGCCAAAGCCATCGGCCTTCTTCTTCTTGTTGGTTGCGGAGGAGCGAATCAGCGTGCACGCTTTCTAAGTCGATGGTCGAAACCGGGACCAAGGGTTGAGCCGGAGCCCGACACACCCAGCCTTGCATATGCCCGCTATTTCCACCTCATCGCGTCGAGATCGAATCGGACCGCACCTGTACCGTCCGCAACCTCATCACCCCCCAACTACAGAGCACAGAGCGACTACGGAGTACGGACAGGCGGCTCAGCCAAAGGCCAGAGTTCCCAAGGTCGACTCGCCTCATCACAAGAACGTCGCAAGTTGCCGCGCGCTCAAAAGATGCTGCCGCCAACGCCCAACAGGGACGCCGAGGCCACCTCGGAAATCCTCGGAACAGGTCGCCAGGACCTTCACTCGGCCGAGAGATAAGATAAAAGATAAGCAAGCAGCCATCACAACCACCTTCCAAATTTTTTTCGTGAGGCGGCGGACGACCAAGTTCGAGCACGAATTCAGAACCTCCGCTTCTACATCACAAAATGGCATCTACAGAATCAACTCCTGCCGCTCCTCCTGCCGCATCCTCCGTCCAATTTGCGCGCGCCATCCTCCTTCGCTTCTCGATCTGGCCAACCCTTAAGACAGCCGTCGCAGAGCAATGGGGCGGACCCGAGTCCGAATCCAAACGTGACTTCCTCGTCGGCCATCTCGTCGACGAATACGGCATGCCTGATTCCCCATCCAACGTCGGTCCTTCATCCTCAGCTGCGTCAGGTTCGAATACAGCTGCAAACACATCACAAGGAATCGACGTCGATGATCTTGCAGACGTCTTGCAGGACTACGTCGAAGAGGAGTACGAGTGTCGGATTGAGGACGACTCTGTCTTCCCCGTTGCACGGGATATTGTCGCTCTCCATCAAGCCATCTTCATCACATCCTTAACAGACGGCGGAGCACAAGAGCGGAAAATCATGGAAGAGCTCGAAGGAGCGGCAACTCGGCTGAAGGGCGTCAAGCAGCAAACTCAAAGACAATCGGACGTCCCTGAAGATGAGGACGAGGAGGATGGCAGCGGGGAGGAGGATGATGATGATGCGGGAGCGAATGGGCATGAACATGGAGCGGCGCAGGACCACGCGATGGAGGATGTGGAAATGCAAGAACCAGAAGTTGACGAGGACGGCTTCCAAACGGTCCGGCACGGTCGGCGGAGAAGATAGAAACACACTTCAAGAACTACTGCAGGTGGACGGGCCAATTCCCTCTTCTTCAAAAGGAAGAAGACGTGCGTCTCGGCCAGGCAAGAAGCTCCTGCGCATTGATGCTCGTAAGCATTGTATGCTGGTTTGCCAACTTCTCCTCAAGGCGCTCTCGTAGTTTATCTGCAAACATCTTTCGGAGCGGGAGCGTTCGTTTTCCGACACGTCGGCCTTGAACCATACCGCCAACTCGCGCTGGACGCAATAGAATCCGATCTCAGATCTTCAACTATCGGTCTGAGGACACGTCTGTCTGACGCAATGAAGCGGAGATGTCGCCAAAGGGACTCTCGGATCGGGATACGTGTTCAAGCCGCACCTCGACTCCCTTTATCCAGGTGAATTTCGCAAGCGTCTTGGATACACGAACCTCCAAATTCCTCGACACACATCATATGCTCGCTCTTCCCCCCCTTCACGCTCACAGCCTCTGAAATCCACGTCATTGTCGTTCTATTGTATAAACAATTCTACAGAAAGTCATCAGGAGGGACAATCGTATAGCTAGCAGCGTGGGTCCATGAAAGGCCAGGCAGAGTATGAAAAACCGAAAAGTTGAAGTCGACATCCTCATTGTGCCGCAGAAGGGAGAGTTGACGGCAGATGACAGAATCACCACCTGAAGGGAGGTTCGTGCGCAGATAGGCGTGGTGTGTGAGTTCAAGAGACAAGTCAAACGCAAAACGTGCGCGGAGAAACTCACCAGTCACCGTGTTGTCGCATCGCGTCCGCAACCTTCTTGAAGCCGGCCACGTTGCTACCAGAGACGAGCGAAGGGAGCTCCTTGGCGAACTTGTCGCCCTCGGGGGGGAACTCGGCACCCGTCTGGAAGCAGTTCTCGTAGCATTGCTTCATGATGTCCTTGAGCTTCTCATCAACCTCCTCGGGCGACCAGGTGAGGCGTTGACTGTGAGGCAGGTCAAAGTGAGCATTCCATTCAAAAGGAAGAAGGAGTCAAGAGGCCAAAGAAAGCTTACCTGTTCTGAGCCATTTCCAGGCCGGATACGGCAACACCACCACTGTTCGCCGCCTTACCGGGACCGTACCAGCAGCCACCGCTCTTGCCCTTGGCCAGTCGGGTCTTCTCCAATACTTCAATAGCAGCCTGCTCGAGACCCATGCTACGAAAGAAGGAAGAAAGAAGGTCAGATTTGACGGAACAGGTAGGTTGGAGACACCCTCGACAAAGACTCACTTGCTCCCCTCAGCGACGTAACGGCATCCCTTGGAGACGGCGGCTTCGGCCTCCTTGGCGTTCATCTCGTTCTGGGTAGCACAGGGCAACGCAACGTCGTACCTGCAGTGATGGAGGAAAGGAAGAGTCAGCATGACGCGCCCTTCTTCGCTCAAGACAACAACAAAAGGCAACTTACTTCTCGACGAGCTCCCAAGGACGAGCTCCGTCACCATGGAACTCAAGCGCACCACCGCAATCACCCAATGTGCTCAACTCTCCTCGCGCTGTCTTGATCTCATACACCTTCTCAATCATCTCCTTTGTGAAACCTTTGCTTGTGTCCTTGGCGAGCATTGTACCCCTCGAATCCGACAGCGAGAGCACAATACCACCCTTCTCCATCACCTTCAATGCCGCGAACTGAGCGACTTGGCCAGAACCGGAGACGACGACCTTCTTGCCGGTGTAGGCACTGTCGTCCTCCTTGCCCTCGACGTACTTGATCATCTCCTCGACGTAGTAGACGAGACCCCATCCAGTGGCCTCAGGTCGGACGAAGGATCCTCCCCAGTCAGGACCCTTACCGGTGATGAGGCCGGACCACTCGTTGCGGAGCCTCTTGGCAGTGCCGAAGAAGATGCCGGCTTCGCGACCAGTAAAGCCTGGAATGGTAGAGAAGGTCGCGTTCAGCTCAAGTTGGAGCGTGGGAGAAGAATGAAGGTGTAAAGGACTGGATCTGCTCACCGATGTCACCGGCGGGAACGTCAGTGTTGGAGCCAATGTGGCGCTGGAGTTCGGTCGCGAAAGCCTGGAGAAGGTAATATATGGTGTGAGTGAGAGGGACTGAAGCATTTTAAGTGACTCTGAGTACACGTACGACAGTGAAGCGGCGGAGCTCAGCATCGGACTTGCCCTTGGGGTCGAAGTCGGCACCACCTGTGGATAACAAGGAGAAAGAATTGTGAGACACGCCATGAGAAGCGCGCGACACTAATATGCGTACTCACCCTTTCCACCTCCCATAGGGAGACCGGTAAGAGCATTCTTGAAGATTTGCTCAAAGCCGAGGAACTACAAAGAGGAAGAGCAAAGCAAGAACGGTAAGCAGAGATAGCGAGCGAGAGGCCTTGTGTCGCGTCAAGACGCGTACCCTGTAAACAATCAGAGGGGATATAGTCAGCTTCAATTGACTTGCAAAGAGGGAAAAGACGCGCATGTATGCACTCACTTGAGAATGGAAAGGTTCACAGTAGGGTGGAAACGGAGACCGCCTGTACGCGTTCAAATTTAGATATGATGAGTCTTCCATCTACAAGACGCGTCTTATGATCTGAAACTTACCCTTGTAAGGACCGAGGGCCGAGTTGAACTGATAGACAAGGCGCGGGAAGAAAGGTGTCAGCCTTGAGCAAGGAGACGCGTCTAGAAGGCATCAAAACACAAACCTGAACACGGTACCCGCGGTTGACATGGCAGACACCCTTGTCGTCTTCCCAAACAACTCTGTGAGCGCGTAGCGAGGAACCTATCAGCGCCTAGCTCAGAAAAGAAAGAGATTGAGCATTCGGAGAGACTTACCGGAAGGTAATGATGCGCTCAGGGATCTGAACGATGTCGAGTGCCTTCTGGTAGTCTGGGTTCTTCTTGAGGAAGGAGGCCAGCGTGCTGGTAAGCTCGCCGAGGGCCTGGCGCGTGAAGAAACAGACAGAGACGCGATCAGCACTTGGAGCAAGGCACAGATAGAAGCGGGGGGGAGCATCATTAGCTCACCTGCTCGAATTCAGGTTCGTGGGGATAGTTAGACATGATGTATACGCGATGCTAAGGGGGTAATGTGTATGCGAGGGGTAGAAGATGGGGGTGGGTGGGGGAAGAATCTGCGCGGCGCGGGCTGTCGGGCGAGTCCCTTTATATACTACTGACAGTCTGAGGCAAGGAAGGGAGTCATCCTTCGCGCGGGAGGGGAAAAAACGATATCAGCATCATCATCAGAGCCCGAGTGCCAGCGTACGGTGAATCTAAGACAAGGATTGTTGGATATCGATTGACTCAGCTCTTCTGCCTGCAGCCTGTCTCCCCCCAGCAATTGAGACGGGGCAGTGGACCAGCGTCGGAGGGCGAGCGAGAAGCGATGGAAGCAATAATGCATGGGTGGAGCCAAGTGACAATCTAGGCCAGGATGCGAAACGGAGCTCTAGATAAGGAATTTGATTGTTTGTCTCGCTGCAAACCGGAGGCCAGCCACGATCGCTCTGCCCGCCCTCTTGCGTTGTGCGTTCTGCGCCCATCCGCAGCAGCCATCGATGGAGGGTACACTTAACAGGATGATGTAGCCGATGGGGCATGCGGTCAGTGTGAAGTGTATGCCCTTCAAAGAGACGCAGGAACGAACCAGGCGTGCTGTCTAAAGTGCAATCTGAAGCTGGGACGCAGGTAGCTAGGGACCGCAAGGACACGACAGCATGCAGCATGAACTATGCCTTCCCTGCTTCGTTCCATCTGCCCGACATGAAAGACGCCGAAGACATTGCACATCGCCTTGAGTTCTCGACCACCGCGCCCCAGCATAATGCGCTCGACGAGGGCGGAGCCCGGAGGGTGGAAGATCGATCCGGCTGCCAAAGGGACATAGGGTCGGTACGGTGTGGATGGTGATCCGCAATTCTTACACAAGGTACGACTTCAATCCTTGATCGCCGGAGAACAAGTCTTCGAGGCACCAAGAAGACGTCGCCCCCGCCTGCAAGCTGCTCCTCCCACCATTCAAGAGACCGCAGATCACAGATGACGAAGCAGAAAGGCAAAGCGAACAACGGAGAGTAAAGTCAGCGATGCGGCAAGAGATAAGGAAAATCCATTGTCGGGTTCGCCCGGGATCGCAGCCAGATCGACGTTTTGATTTTTGCCCTTCCACGTGGCTATCTTATCTAATCTAATCTGCTCTCGCAAATGACCCCACGTGGCATCCCCCCCACCCGCAAAACTTGATGAGGCAGACCGACTGACCGACGCCTTTTGTTCCGACAGCATCAAAGGTACTCAATACTCAAGGCAGTGAAGATGGAGCGTGGATACGACGGAGCGAACTCAGCTGGTGGAGGAACTAATGGTGGTCCCAGTGGAAGTGCAGCGCGTCTCCCTGCGATTGGCTACACTGCGCTCGGCTCTGTGCTGATCCTAGAAGACCATCTGCCCCCACCCTGGCAAGAATCAGCATCGTCAAACTTACCAACCCTGCTGCTCTCCCACACACTCCTCGCCTTCCTCGCCTCTCTCTTCCGCATTCAACCCAACTATGCATTCCCACTCAGTCTCGCGGGTCTTATCATCGTCTCAACATCCTCCTCATTATTGGCTTCACACCCGGCTAGCACAGGACATGGCTCGACTTCCAGCACCTTCTTAGTGTCCGTATTCACGCTTCTGCTCTTGCTCAGCGCTCCCATGGACCTTCTCTGGCTCTGGAATCACCTCTCCTCAACGGATACAAGATTCATCGTCATCCTCGCAACGATGGTCTCCCTCCTCCTCAAGCCTTTGACACTCCTCACCCTCGCACAGCTCCTCAGGAATCAAGGCGTCCTTGAGGCCCCTTCCTCAGTCGGCAACAACACCTTCGGAAGTCTTGGAGCGGCATCGTCCTTAGGCGCGTACTGGAGCCAACAGCGTGGCGATCCCGGATCCAATGGCGGTGCGCTTGGCGGCGGCGGCGGCGGCGCAGGTGGTAGACCTAGCCTCATGGACCAGCCCGGTCAGGGGACAGGAGCGATGCCACGCTCCTGGTCTGCGGCCCAGCCACGGCAGCAACAACCGCAGTACTCTCGACCACAACCAGAAAGAGGTCCAAGCGCAACCGCAGGCGCACCAATCAGACCCGTCTCCACTGCATCCTCCACCAACACAGACCGCTTCACAGAGGGCTACCAAACATACGACTCCGACGAAGATGACGCTGCTTTGCTCACGGCCGATGGAGGGTTAGCTATTCCCGGCGCAGAGGGTCACGCAGGACATGGACAACAAGTGACGGAAGCGGACGCCCTGCCCATCTCAGCTTCCTTCGCTCGCGAGGCAGGCTTTACCCACGTACCGGCCCCGCAACAACGCTAGACCTCTTGTCCCCCTGGCAAATTCGCATCTCACATCGTCAACTCGTCCCAGCATGGACAATATTTCGCAAGGCGGGAATGACAAAAGGCGTGTGATGGAATTTGCTTTTTGGTATTACGAATGAGCTTGGGGTGGGTGTGAAGGAAAGAAAGGGGTGGAGGGAAGAAAAATACGAGTACCATCCTGAAGTTAAAGGAGCGAGAGGTGTGTGTTCTTTGAAAAAGTCCAGATCCAGGGACGGAGTGGGGAAGGGAGGAGATTCTCGAAAGAAGGCTTTTGAGGGTGGGAAATGCAAGGAGTAAGAGAGGCGAATGGCTAAGGAAAGGCGTGAGGTTTAACGCAAGAAAGGGATGGGGAAGAGGGGGGTGGGAAGATATTATAACGCAAGCTGCAAAGGGAGAGGGGAGTAAAAGGTATTTGGCGAGACGCGTCCTCCAGAACTTCAAATCGCTCCCCCACGCCAACCACACAGGGTGAATGATAATGGAGTCCGCTTGTTCGGGTACCATGGTTGGTAGAATGATATGGATGATTGGCGACGAAGGCCCACTGGAATCCCTGCTGGACCGACCCGCCGAAGAAGTCCTGACACATGCGCGTGGCCAAAGAGGATGGAAGCAAAAAGAATGAGAGAATGTAGAGAGGGGGGGAAAGGAAGCTTGTCCAGTGTTCATGCTCTTGTCGCCGAAGATGAGAAAGCTGTCTATTTGTGATTGTGCTGGTGCTGGGCTCCCTTCGCTGCCGCAATATGGAAGAGCGACTGTCCGTTTCCTGAAAGATCCATGGGATCGCCGCCTCCTGCTCCTCCTCCTCCAACCCCCATCCCAATCCCGCCGCGACCCCCAGCAGAAGTAACACCCATATTCTCCCCAAACAAGTCCTGTACAGACGGCAACGTAACACCATAGATTGACGAAGCCGAGCCCGAGTGATTTGACGTCGAACTACCTCCCCCAGCTCCACCCGTCGAGTGACCATGCGAATAAGGATGGAACCGAGGCGCAAGTTGGACATGAAGCGGACTGGCCGATCCCTGTCGATGATTCGACGAAGCTCGACTGCCCGTCCGACTCCGGGCACCACTATACGATCCCCGACTTCCGATAAGCTGCATCGTGCCCGGGCTCGTACTACGCGTCCGGACCCTCCGATCCTGCGCCGTCATGTTCCCCATGTCCGCAATGAGCTGATGATCGAGCGACGAGCCCACAGATCGACCGTCCATCGATCCATGCGCAGACGAACCGGCAGGAACACCCATATTGGCATAACTAGGCGCAAGCGAGTTCAAGCTGGTGGCCGTATTGCTCCGCTGGAGGAACTGGGTCGTAGGACCGTGCATCTGCTGAGGCGCCGGTCCAGGATCCGAATCGCCCGTCTGGAAAGACTGGAGCGACATCCGCCTCTGATGATCGGACTGCATATCTTCCGCATAGCTCGGTCCCACACCGGACCCACCACCACCAACCATAGGCATAGGTCCACTCCCCGGCCCGCCCGAACCAGGGATACCAACACCACCAGGTACAAAGTTCGAGGTACTTCCACTCTGGCGACTCGGCCCCACATTATCATCATACTCCATGCTCATCATCCGCTGATGCGGTCGCACAAGCCGATTATGTCCAGCTCCACGAGCCTGCCACCCGATCGGCCCACCACCATGGGATCCCATGTTACTGGTCCCGCTACTCATCAACGAAGCCGATCCGAAATTCTGCGGAACGGGATGACCAGCATACTGCGGATGACCGCCAAAGACAGGTACGTTGCCACCCATAGGCGCCATCGGCTGTTTCCCCATCGCAATATCACTCTTATACCCAGGCCCACCCATCGACATCCCCAATCCGTACGTAGCAGCAGGAGCAGGCGCATCAGAAGATAACCACTCCACCTCGTCCTTCCCCTTCGGAACCGTACTGGCCATCATCTGCTGACGCTTCTGCATAACGGCCCGCGCACGTTCCTGGTACGCCTTCTTCTCCTGGTCTCGACGCGCAATTTGAGCCTGTTTGGCTTCTTTGCGCGCCTTCTTCGAGTCGAGTGGGGCACTCCCACTGCTCTGCGAGGCGGAGCCTACAGCCGTAGTAGACGCTGAAGTCTGCGAACCGGTCGTGACCGCAGGAGCCGACGGCGGCGTGGGACCCGTAGGAGTAATCGCTTCGGACATTTGCACATCCGCAGGACCTTGAGGTGGACGTCTTAACGAGGGCATAGAGCTCGAGCTCTGGTTGGGTGCCTGAGGCTGAGCAAGCGCAGACATAGAAGCCGTAGGACTTGTCGTGTTGCTCGCGAACAGGTTGAAAGCCCCACCCCATCCTTTACTCTTCCTCCGCACAGAGTCCAATCCGGAGAACGAGGCGTCCTTGTAAGCAGCTGCTGCGGCTTGGGCCGCCATCGCCTCCTCGGAATTGTTGTAATGCTGCTGTTGGACTTGATACATGGGATGTTGGGCTTGTTGCTGCTGTTGTTGCTGTTGCGCCGCCATTTGAGCTTGGTGCGCCTGCTGTTGCTGTTGCTGTTGTTGCTGAAGCTGTTGCTGCTGCCGGAAAGCCGCGACTTGCTGCTGGTATCGCTGCTGATCGATCGAAGTCGAAGTATTGACATCCTCGCCCGAACCATAGTTAGCCCCAGAGCCGCGATAGACCGAAGCTTCTTCGCCAAGTGGTCTGAGCGTGTTCGAGCCGAGCCCAGGAACACTGTTCCCAACCGGGGGAATGGCGATCTTGGGCAGGATGTTGGACGACGGCTGGATGACTTGTTGTTGTTGCTGTTGCTGTTGCTGCTGATCGTAGAAGGGAACACGATGTACAGCTGCTGAACTTTCCGCCGCCTGTTGTTGCTGTTGCTGTTGCTGTTGTTGTTGTAATTGCTGTTGCTGCTGCTGCTGTTGCTGTTGTTGTTGTTGTTGTTGTTGTTGTTGTTGTTGTTGTTGTTGCAGCTGAGCCTGAGCCTGTGCCTGCGCCTGAGCCTGAGCCTGAGCCTGCGCTTGCGCTTGAGCTTTTGCCTGTGCTTGCGCCTGTAATTGCGCAGCAGCCTGGGCCGAGAGCGGCTGCAAGTTGGCCGGCAGCCCCGCCTTCGCAGGCAGCAACACCCGCTGAGGATCTTCCGACGAGAACGGTGCGCGCGGCGCAGTTGACTGGTTGGAGTGGCTCGGCGGAATCGGTCGACCGGCCATGTTGGCGGGCATAGGGACGAGGTTCGCCCGCGGGGGTAACGTCGTCCGGACGGGCGGCTGCGCAGGTTGAGTCGAAGAGGAGGCGGCTGCGGGAGGTTGTGAAGACGAGGCAGCTGCTGCTGCTGCGGCAGGTGCAGGCGTCGAAACCGGTGTCTTTTTGGAGGGATCTGCTGACTGAGTTCCAACGGAAGGAATGACCGGCTTTGGTCGTGGAGGTTTCAATCGGGGCGCATCTCGCTTGAAGTAGGGATGGTCGATACATTGTTGCGTTGTAGGACGCGCAGCAGGGTCGTATCTCAGAAGATCTTGGATGCAGTCGATTAGAGATGAAGGTACACGTGGGCCGAAGAGTGTCGAAAACTTGATGGGCATCATCTACAGAATGAGAAAGGTAAGTGCGCCGCGCACCACAAGGTTGACAAAGGTCAGTAAGCACCGATATATGCGCATGCATGCGGCCAAAAAAAAACGCACCTTTCGGAAAGTGAAGCCAACAGCTCTGGCTAATCGAATGCCCTGATCCCATGCGCCGCCTCCTCTCACCCTCCCGCGCTCGTCTGTTCCATAGTCCGGACTTGGATCACCGAGTAGCTCTCCGATCTGAAGTACCTGATCGACTTCGCTCTGACCGGGAAAGAGCGGTCTGAGATTGACGAGCTCGGCGAGGATGGTCCCGAGAGCCCACATGTCGACTGGGTTCGAATAGTCTCGTGATCTGAGAAGAACCTCGGGCGCGCGGTACCATCGGGTGGACACGTACTCTGTGTAAGGTGGTTGCGAGTCAGTTTCTCGAGCAAGACCGAAATCGGCGAGCTTGACGATGACGAGGACGTCGCGTTCGACGGGTTGACTCTGACTTGATGCGTTGGGTAGGTTGGGCAAGGCGAAGGGGGTGGACGGTGGGTAATCAGCCAGACCGGTGGTGGTGATGAGCAGGTTCTCTGGCTTCATGTCGCGATGGAAGTAGCCGTACTCGTGGATGTGATGTAAACCGAAGAGCATCTGTTCGAAGATGCTGGCGACGAGACCGCCGGCTAGAGGTCTGCCCCTTCGGGACTTGGTGAGCTGGTAGAGATTGCCCTCCATGCACTCGAAGACGAAGTGGAGCTCCTTGGTGGTAGGCATGAGGAAGGCGTCGTAGAGGGGGATGATGTTGGGGTGGTGCGGGATCGCAAGGAGGGACTGGTGGGAGGTGCATACATACAGTACATGCGTCAGATCTGGTGAAAGCGGCGTTCATAAATGGGCACCTTGATGGCGGGGCGCTACTACTCACCTTGAGCTCCTTGAGATGCATGCACTCTTCCCAATTCTGGAAGGGCTTCTTCATGCGCTTGATAGCGACGAGCCGCTTTCCGACGTACTCTGGTCTGGTGGTTGGATGTTGCATGGGGGAGAGCATGGTGCCGCTGGGAAGGGGTGATTGCCAGTCGGCGAGACAGACGGTGCCGAAGGAGCCATCTCCGACCTCCTTGATGACGGTGAAGTCGCGGGGGCCTTCGCGCATGAGGGTTGCGGCTGTTGTTCGCCCTGTCTGGGCTGGCGGCTGTCCATGCTGCGTCGGCTGCGGCGGTTGCAGCTGCTGCGATTGTGAAGCAGCGTGGGTGGACATCGCCGCTTAGCACCTTGTGCCGGAGATGGGGTCGAGGTCGAGAGGCCGGGGGGTTGAGCGCGACGGTGGGTTGGAGGTGAGCGAGATCGCCAGCCAGGATGAGTAGATGTGACAGTGAGAAGGAGTTGAAGGCGCGTCTCCCAGCATACGAACTTGACAGCAGCAGCGAAAGGTGAGCGCAGGAGCCCGCCTCACTCACTCCCAAGAAATTCGAGTGTTTGCGAGCGAGAGTCTCGGCACCCAGAATTATGTGGAGAGCAACGCACGTGACATTCTCTCTTACGGCCGAAAGAAAGAAGCTTATGACCGACGCACAGATCGGGGCAACACCCCACCCAAGAACTTTTTTCCAAGGTTGGCCATGCTGAGAAGAACCATCAACCTCGTCCTCAGGCAGACATACGACAGCATAACAATGGCCGCAACCGACATCGCCGCAGCATTCAGCGCCGGTCTGCTCGACACAGACACCTCTGAGCGCTTCGCAGCCGAGTATGCGAAGTCAGAACCATACCGCCATGCCGTCGTGCCCACCCTGATCGACGATGCCCTCCTCCGCTCAGCCCGCGCCGAGATCGTAGAGGAATTGCGCTTCGCAGAGAAGGAGACGGACATCTACAAGGTGCGCAGCATTTCTCTTCGTTCCTGCTCTAAATTTTAACAGAAGCTGACTCGTTCTTTTCCCGATACAGGTCAACCAAACGGGCGACCTGGCCAATCTGGACGGCCTCCCCGCAGAAGAAGCAGAACGACTCAAGAGCCTGCTCCGACTTCGCAATGCGCTCTATTCCGCCGAGTTCCGATCCTGGCTCATGGCTGTCACAGGCTGTGGTCCTCTCAGCGCCAAGACGAAGGACATGAGCATCAACAGTTACACCTCGGGCTGCCATCTTCTCAACCATGAGTGAGTCTGCATCGTCCGCATGCGCATGCCGCCTGCCTTTGCTCATCGTCCTCTGAGAATTCTGCAGCGATGTGATTTCGACGCGTCGGGTGTCCTACATCCTCTACCTGCCTGATCCCGAGCAGCCCTGGCAACCCGAATGGGGAGGAGCTCTAGAGCTTTACCCCGTCGTCAAGGAAGGAGAACCAGCAAACATACCATCAAAGACAATCCCTCCTCGTAAGTAAACACTCATACATCCCACCTCATGCGCATCAAATGCAGATTGTTCTGAAATTTTCCACTATATCTTCTTCCCCAGAATGGAATCAGTTTACCTTCTTCACAGTCCAACCAGGGCACTCCTTCCACTCCGTCGAAGAAGTCGTCCATCCAACCGCAGCCCGGCTCTCCATCTCCGGCTGGTTCCATCGCCCTCAGCCAGACGAAGACAGCTACGACGCCGCCGACGAAGCTCGCGAGGAACAACTCCGCATCGAACATTCCAGCGCCAGTGCGTTGGAGAGCAAGAAACGCGCCACGGAAGAATGTCCCTTCCTCCCGTACGCGGAGGAGGTTCAGCCTCCTGTGCCCGGGACGACGTTGGCGAAGAAGGACGTCGAGTTCCTTTCCCATTTCTTGAATCCTGCTTATCTTCGCATGCAGACTCAGGCCGTCTTGTTCGAGCGCTTTGGGGATGACTCGCATGTTTTGCTGAGTGATGTGCTTAAGAAGGACATTGCCGACGCCTTGGATTCGGCTTTGAGGAAGGCGGACGCGAAGGATGGGTTCCATTGGTGGACTTCGTCCTCAGGTGGGGAGAAGGACTTCGAGGCTGTCTCCATGCGTCCGCACCAGACGGGCACGGGTGAGCGGTGGTCCATCACAGGTCCACCTCATCGACGACGATACCTCTCCCTCGATAACGGAGAAGCTTCCTCCTCCTCATCTTCATCGGGGGCTCCACTCTCTACCAACCCAACCCTACCATCCGAGCTACCGCTCCAAGACCCAATCGCTCTCCTAGCGCTGCTGCGAACCGCCCTCCTCCCCTCACCAGCCTTCCGCGCCTTCCTAGCGAACATCACCCAACTCGTACCCCTCGCCCTCCGCGCGACGGAAGCACGTCGATTCCGACCCGGGCTGGATTACACCCTCGCCGAGTCGGAGGCAGAGGGCGAAGTGGTGTTGGACGTCTGTCTGGACTTGACGCCTCAGATCTGGAGTGAAGGACGCGTTGTTGCTGGTTCGGGAACAGCGAAAGGACAGAAGGGTCTGGGAGCGAAGAATAAGAAGAAGGTTGTTTCGTCGAATGGGTCTTCTGATCCGGCGTTGAATGCTCCGCCGAAGAAGATTGCGAAGGAGTTGGAGAGGCGGTGGGCTTCGGGTGAGGTTGGTGGGTGGGAGTGTTACATGGCCCCGCATGAGGGGGAAGACGATCCCGCTGTGTACCGAAGTGGGTCTTCGAAGGCTAAGACGGAGGGGGAGGAGGCGAATGGGAAGGAGGGAGAGCAGGAGGCGGAGATGGCTGTTGATGGAGAGGAGGAGGGAGATGATGATGAGGATATGGACGAAGATGAGGATGAGGACGACGATGATGATGAAGACTTCGATGGTGTTCTTCTGAACCTGACGCCCTCTTTCAACTCGCTCTCGGTCGTGCTGCGCGACGAAGGGGTGATGCGATTCATCAAGTATCTTGGTGCTGCGGCGGGCACGAGTCGGTGGGATATCAAGGGGGAGTGGAGTGTTGGACAGCTTGAGGAAGAGGAGGATGATGAAGAGGAGGAGGAGAAGGCTGGAAAGGAGACCAAATAGAATGTCCACTTGGCCAACTCGCGTCGTCTCTTACACAAATAGAAACAAGCCACTTTATATTTCCTCTACGTTCGGTCTGGTCTGCTCATGATTCACTTGTTCTATAAGTCGGATTACATGTCTCAAGAGCGCCGAAAGCCTCACTCATCGTCATCTACACTCG
This sequence comes from Tilletia indica, assembly GCA_001689995.1. Taxonomy (NCBI): domain Eukaryota; kingdom Fungi; phylum Basidiomycota; class Exobasidiomycetes; order Tilletiales; family Tilletiaceae; genus Tilletia; species Tilletia indica. The sequence goes on from MAPW01000125.1 coordinate 55,653, forward strand.
CCCTCGCAACAGCCGCTGCCCACTCTTCTCTGAGCTGTTCCAGCGTCTTGCCCGCTCCCGCCGGTCCTGCGGTGGCTGATGCGAGCGCGTGAAAGTCGGCGGGGACCATGTTGTGTGCGTACGTGGGTGTGTTGGAGAAGGAATGGGCTTGTGCTGCGTTCTGTGATGAGGAGGAAGGGGTTGATGAAGATGGGTCGGCTGGGTCGGAAGAGAGGACTCGGAGTGGCGGTAGAGGATCTTCTTCGTCGTCGTCATCTTCTTCATCTTCGTCGTCGTCGCTCTCGTCCTCCCCTTCTTCTTCCTCCACAGTTTGCCCTCTTCTGGCCCGCAAATGCTCGCTCTTCTCCTCCAGCTCGTCCCAGTTCCAGAGAAGAGGATCGGTCCTCGCGATCCCCCAAGGCGCTAGATCGACCAGAAAGACACGAGCCATATCGCGAGTGAGGTACACATCGAACACATAATCGCGCAACAATGCCGTCGGACTATCGACTCCCTCCGCCGTTCCCTCGGAGGTGTATCGTTGAGGAGGAGGAGCAAGATCAAGCTTCAAACGCCAGAAATCCCTGATCAGTCTTCTGATCTTCCGCCTTGTCCGGGACGGTTGAAGGTGAGGGAAAGCTGTGGCTGTGTCTCGTTGGGAGATGGCGATCAGACGACGACGATGTACGAAACAGCGGAATTCATGCGAAGTAGGGAATGCGAAGTGTTGTTTGATAACGAGTTGGAGCGGAGGGAGCGATCGATCTGCTGTGCCCAAGGAAGCGGAGGCTTCGACGTCGACGGTGATGCTTCCTCGGGATAGGGAAGATGATGAAGATGGGTCGAGGTAGAGTTCGCGTGTTTGGGCGATGTCGGTGGCGACGAAGTCGGATGATTTGAGGAGGAGGTAGATGTCTTGTGGGGAGGTACATTTCAGAGTGGCACCGGGAACGATCCATGCTGCGTCCTTATTTGAGGGATATATACCGTCAGCAGATGTGTTGGGGGAGATATGTAGAGAGCAGACAGCATTACACTCACTCTTGGAGCGGACCAATTCAGCTTTGGAAAGACAGCACCGTCGTACTTCTCGATGAGTTCGCACAGACGCTTGTGCAGGGCTGAGAACTTTGGCGGAGGCAATTCGTCCTCCTCTTCATCATCGTCCTCATCAGGACTCGTATCCTCGTTGCTGAGCGGAGGATCGCCTTGCCTATTTGTTGACGATCCTAGGTCCGCATCCTGCTGATCTTCAGTGGAACCCGACACCGCAGGATCTTCGGGAAGGACAAAGGAGCCCGATTCGAGCCAAGGGATGAATTCTGGTTGGAGCTCTGCAAGGTTGATGATAGTTGCACGGGGCGCATGGGAGCGATGGAAGGGATACCAGCGTTGGAAGGCGGTCAGTCGGAGAGCATCGGCGGGTACAGGAGCTTCTTCTTCGTCGTCTTCTTCTCTTCTTCCTCCTTCGATTTCCCGGTTCAGCGCCTGACTTTCAGACTGGGTACGGAGGGCAACGTCAGGCATGGCTTTCTGCTGGGAGCACAGGCTATACCTCAGCGCGTTCAAACTCGACCTTTAGGCACGGACTCGCGGCGAGGTCGAGGAAGATGAGAAGGCAATCCACGTGGTCCGAGGAAGGATGGGAGCGCTGCATCGGGCAGGAAGGGAACAGAAAGAGGGTCACGCGGATGTGGAGTGGATTTCTGGGATGAGGTGGTGGCTGGGAAGGTCTGTGCTTTGGGGTAGGTGATGTGGCGCCCGCAGACCCCGCCAAGACCGCGTCATCCTGCTCAAGGTTGGGGTCTGGTGAGAGGCCGAGATGCAGCACTAACGCAGAGCCGTTGGGCGAAGGAGGATGCTGTGAAGGGTCTCGGAGATGGTCACTGATCGAAGTCTGCCCCACCAACTCACTGACCTCCTTTCCCCCACTCTCCCCTTTCTGCTGTCTCTCCCTTTCTCTTCACCTCATTCAGAAATGACAGAGAGAAAGAGTTCTGCCCCTGCAGGCGTCATCGTCAGCTCGGACAGCACTGCAGCAGTCTTAATGTACGGCGCAAAAAGCATGAGACCTTGCCTTGTATTTTTGTGTGATCTGTGTGTGAAGTGAGTGAGTGAGTGAGTGGGAGTCGCACCGACCACATCCTCGCCTCTCGCCCAATACGACATACTCTCCTCTCCACGTACCACCACAACCTCACCTCGACAGCCAACCCAGTCATCATCAGCAGCATACACTCGCAGTGCTTGGGACTCTCAGCACGTATTCAGCAGAAAAACCAACGGCGCATCACCCAGCCAACAGCAGACAAAAAGCCAGGTTCGACTCTCGCCCCAATTCTTTCAGGCACAGACAGCATAAAAACATAACAACTTAACCCCCAACGACACCACTGCGGAGAACACACACACGCGCATTTCAGCAGCAGCAGCAGCAACACCTCTCCCGCAAGACCCATCCCTCTCCATCTCATACCCCATCCGCATCCCCGACCCCTGTCCGCAGCCATGGCACACGCGCCCATCAATGGCATCAAATTGAATGGTACGTTCATCTCTCCGCGCCTCATCTATGTACTGCTCAGGCATGCGCGTCAGGAAAGGGGAAGGCACGTCGGATGCTCTCCTCTCGGGGCGCGCGTATTTTTCCTCCCGCGAACACTCATGCTGACTTCTACTTCCCTCCCATTTGTCCTGCATACAGCCATCGACGACCCCATGAAGCTTGTCAAAGTCCTCGCATCCGACGGGAAATCAGGCGAGCAACGCGAACTCGCCTACACAAATTGCAAAGTCATCGGAAATGGATCCTTTGGTGTCGTCTTCCAGGCACGACTGGTCCACTTAGATCCCTCATCCTCAGGTTCAAGCTCAGCCGATCCTTCCTCATCATCCTCCTCCGGTCAAGATGGTACATCGTCATCGGCTTCAGAGGCAGCGGCGGCGGCGGCGGCAGTCGCAGCATCCGCTGCTGCTGCGGGAAATGTTACAGAAGATGATGTCGCAATTAAGAAGGTGCTCCAGGACAAGCGCTTCAAGGTGAGTCTTCCCCTTTTTTTAGTTCCAGTCAGGCTGCATGCTCTCAGTTCAGCTGTGACTGACTCTGTGCGCGACCACCTTCACTTCCCTTGCAGAACCGTGAATTACAAATAATGCGGATCGTAAAGCATCCAAATGTGGTGGAACTCAAGGCATTCTTCTACTCGAACGGGGAAAAGGTGAGTTGCTAGGCACAGCCCTCTCGATCAGCAGCCCCTACATTTTGCTGCTTTTCACGTCATCCTCATATCTGACTCGTCTGCTTCTCACTGCATGAAACCCTACTCGCGTATCTCGCCGATTTCTCTCAACAGAAAGATGAGGTCTACCTAAACCTCGTGCTCGAATTCGTTCCAGAGACCGTGTACCGCGCATCTCGAACGTACGTCAAGATCAAGCAAACCATGCCCATGCTCCTCATCAAGTTGTACATGTACCAGCTGCTTCGGTCCCTCGCATACATCCACTCCATCGGAATCTGCCATCGAGACATCAAGCCACAGAATCTGCTGCTCAACCCGCACACCGGCGTCCTCAAGCTCTGTGACTTCGGTTCAGCCAAGATACTCGTTGCGGGCGAACCTAACGTCAGCTACATCTGCTCGCGTTACTACCGCGCGCCTGAGCTCATCTTTGGCGCAACCAACTACACTACCAATATCGGTGCGTTCCCCGTCGTTTACTTTCATGTTGAATGGACGAGAAAGAAGCAACACTGACACATTTGCCCTCCCCTTGATTTTTCTTTTGTAGACATCTGGTCGACAGGGTGTGTGATGGCAGAGTTGATGCAAGGCCAACCTCTCTTCCCTGGCGAGTCCGGAATCGACCAACTTGTCGAGATCATCAAGATCCTCGGCACCCCAACGCGCGAGCAGATCAAGACGATGAACCCCAACTACATGGAGCACAAGTTCCCCCAGATCCGCCCTCACCCCTTCAGCAAGGTCTTCCGACCACGCACTCCACCGGAGGCGATCGACCTCATCTCCCGCCTGCTCGAATACACGCCGCAAGCGCGTCTGACGGCCATTGAAGCCATCTGCCACCCCTTCTTTGACGAGCTCCGGACGAGTGAAGGGCGATTGCCGAACGGGAGGGAGTTCCCGCCGCTCTTCAACTGGACTAGGGAGGAGCTCTCTATTAGACCAGATTTGATCTCGAGGCTTGTGCCTTCGCAGGCTGAGGCGGAACTGCTTAGTCGGGGGATTGACGTGCACAACTTTGAGCCTATTCCGCTGGAGAGCTTGCGCGTCACTCTCGACTGAGGGGTTTTCTGGCGTTTTGGGATGTCCGGGGGGGGGGGGGGGGATGATGGGGAATTTGGAGGAACGATCTTGGCGTGTGGGGAGAGAGGGTTGAGGAGCAGGCAGTATGGGCGGATGCAGCACCGAGGTCGAGAGGAGTCGAAATTCTTCCATCCGGAATGGGACGCGGGACGGACGGCGACGATGCTTTCGTTCTGTTATACGGATCAGGGGTGTGCATGCCGAAAAAACGGCGCCAGGACAGCCGGAAGGCGCGCGTCGAATTACCCGGCCAGTGACCTTCTTCTGCTCCTTTCAGGTGTCGCCCCAAAGGTCTCCTGTCGTGACTTTCTCCCATCTTTCACGGTTCTCCTCCATCAATAACGCGGGTCTCGCCTTCGATTGCCGACCCTCTTCGCGCTTCCCGGCCAACTCTCTTCCCGTTCGCCCTTCCTTCTGGTCCTCGACTCCACCTTTCGCTTCTTTTTCCTCTTTCACCCCAAACTCCGACCGCCACGCCTCTCCTCGAATCATCCTCCTCAAATCATCAGGTCCTCCCCTCTCCTCTGCGATTTTGGTCACGTCTTTGAAAGTGTCATCCACGCTCTCGTTCTTTTTCACGACGCCATCACGACAAAAAAACTCATCAACTTTCCTCCTCCTTCCCTCCGGTCGGACACAACCTTCGAACGAACACGAACGACATCCGAACAACCTCAAATCTCCTCACCATCCGACCCGACTTTGCGCCTTGCTTTTCCTCACCCTTCCGCCTCTTTCACTCTCCTTTCCTTTCGGTTCTTCTCTCGGTCTCTCGGTTCCGGTCTCTCTCTTCTCCTGGGGATTTCCTTCTCTCAAAACGCCTCCTCCTTTTCCCTTCTCTTCCTTTGCATCGAAGCAATTCCCTCCCGCCTTTTTTTCTCTCCAGCAAAGCAGCGAGTTATCAAGGTTTCTTCTACTCTTCTCTCTCACTCTCTCCCTCTCTCTTCTCTCCCATCCAAACGACCTGCTTCCCTTCTTCTTTTCTCCGCGCGTGCGCCGCGCGTTGCGCTCAAACAACAACCAAACCCTTTTCGTCTCTGTGACCTTGTTTTTCTTCCCTTTTTTTCTTCTCCCGACCTCTGTTCCCAACCCTCCCACTCCCATTTCGTGTGAACCGGTCTTCACCTCTGTCGTCGCGTCCCTGTGAGAACAACGTTGGCGTGGTGTTCAGACTTTTCAGAGCTGAGTCGACCCCGCATGATCCGTGCGCGTTTCCCTCGACCCCGCAAACACAAGCGCCTTCGTTCATGCGTTCACGCGAGTGCCCCCAACCTTGTTTTGCGATGAGGTTAGAGAATCGCAGTCCGGGCGGGCTTGATCAGGCCTCGGGCGCGGTACTGGGTCCAGAGGAGGTCGCTGCTCCGGACTGCGCAGTTTGTGCCTTGTTGCGTTTCCATCAGCCTCATCGCTGCCTTTGAGAGTGAGAGGGGAAAAGGCTGGCTAAAGCACAGGGAGCTGTCGACGCGGGCGGTCTGCTCGCCTCTACACGTTTCAGAATCTCAAGAGGCGCTCGGGCAGGTACTGTACAAGAGGGCCGCCCGAATTCGCGTCTCACATCAGTCCCTTTCTCCTTCCATGTGATCTGCAACTTGGTGTTCTTTGCGAGGAGGCCAAGTTCTTAGGTCCGAAGGCGCCAGCAGGAGCCCGAAACGTCTTGGGAGGCTTGAGGGTATAAGAGGGCTTTACCTTTCCCTTTCCTCGTCGCTCCTATTGACTTCAACAACTTCTCTCACTCTCTCTCTCTGTATCTCCACGAAATACCCTCGAAGCTTCCAGTAAAATCATCAAGGATCAAGGCAACCATGGGAAAGAAGGACGCGAATATCGATGAGAACACGGGGAACATGCTCACCCTGATGATGTCCCAAGTCGAGGATCTCGACTTCGGCACTGAAGGCGGGGACAATGATCCTAAGCGACTGCTTGTGGAAGGATTCCAGTGAGTTTGAGCTTCCATATCTTTCTTTCAGATCATCTGAGGAACTGACTTGCCTCTATCTGTTTTCTGAAGAGTTTCTCGCCTGTTCGCTATTGTGGACGTAAGTTGCTGGAGGGACGAGACAGTATATGCTCTACCTTAAGTTCTGACCTTTTCTCTTCTCTCTTCTCCCTTCTCCCTTCTCCCTTCTCCCTCACCCCACCAAATCCCCCCTTTCGCCTCCCACAGTTCGCTTTAAGTCAAGCCGAAGTCCAAGACGGCATCCTCTCCGGGATGAACCTCATGACCCGCGAACAAGCCATCAAAGCGATCAACGGCACCTTCGTGATCGAAGCCATCGGCGAGGACAAGAAGGTCCAACCTTTCTACGTCGATATGAAGAAGGAAGGGAGAATTTCGTTGGGGCCGGGACCGGGGAAGCCTAAGCCTGATGTGTTTATCAGGGTGTCGGACCGTGATATGATCGCGCTTGCGACGGGAAAGTGAGTTATAGGATGTTTATCTCCTAAGCTTGATTGTTGTTTGCTGATCTCTTGCGAACAGGATCACGCCTCAAGTCGCATTCATGCGTGGGAGGATCAAGGTGAGCGAGCTAGCTAGCTAGCGGGCGACTCTCTTGTTGTAGCCTCAGCTGTACTGACTCGTGTATTTGTCGTCTTTGAACGTAGGTCAGAGGAAACATCATGAAGGGCCTGCAAATGCAGACGGTCATGAACCGGGAAACCTCCAAGCTGTCCAAGCTTTGAACGAATCTTTTTGGGACTCTGGACCACATTTGCTCTGCTTCGTCTGCCTCTCCGCCGTGTCACTTTGCTTTCGACCCGTCACATTTTTCTTTCTCTACTGTACACCCTCTCGCTCGGCTCTCGTCTCCTCCGGAACTTCAACCATGTCTTATCTATTATTCTGTCTGTTCAAGGCCCCAAGAATCCATGTTCCTTTCGGAAAGCTGGCTGTAGGGCCCTGGAGTGCGGCACACGAGGAGCGAGGCCGAAGAAAGGTGAGGGGAGAGACTTTGATACAGCTCGATTTCGGGGAATGAAGATAGGGAATTGAGGCTACTTTGAAGGTACAGGACGCGAGGCGGTTAGAAGCTGGGGAGGAGGGGGGAGAGGAACCAGAAAGCGCACACGTCTTGTTGTAAACTCGGATCGAAGGAGAGAGAGAGAGAGAGAGATTGGACTTCGGGAAGCGGCAAAAGATGATGGAGAAGGAAGCGAGAGATAGAGAGAGAGAGAGCTGAGCGGAGTTGGGAATGGGAAGGAGCGGAAGGGATCTTCTCGGACCTTGGTACGGAGCGGGACGGGGCCGAATCGAGTCGAGAAAGAGGAGAGAGATGGAGATGGGAAATCGCAGGGAGAGTAAAAAAGCGGAAAAAAGATTGCAGAGCGGGGAGCTTCATCCTTTCCGTCGCTTGAGGCTGTGGGGAATCAAAGTCGGCTGGAGAGAAAGTATGCTTTTAGGAGAGGTGTTGCAGGTCGATAACAAATTTCGAATCTCCCGCCTCGAGCGCTAGACAGCAGAGGGTGACGGGATTCAGGTCCGTCTGCGAACCGGTGTACGAAAGGTGGTCGGAGGCGGGCATGTGTGTATACCAGAGCGAAGTCGAGATCGGGAAGAGGAGAAGGGGCTGGGGATGCTGATCTTTTAATGGCTGGATCCGAAGAGCGACACGTCTTTTATGGTCGGGGTGCACGGGCATACTTTGATCGAAGGCGGAAGGGGTGGTCGCAGACTTTGATAGGGTCGAGAGCTGACTTGCAACGAAAAACAGGAAAGGGAGGGAGCACCAGTGCAATCTGAGGAGGGCTGGGAGAAGGGATCGGAAAGAAGACGAGAGGGGAAGAGAAGAGGTATCTGGGACCGGGTCTGCCGAGAGTTCCTTTACTTGAAGCGATTTGACCTGCTCGTGAGCGATTCCATTGACCGGAACCCGAGCGCTAGACTGCATAGCAGATGGAGATCGACCCGCTACGCATGCTTCGTAGGAGCCTCAGAGAGCGCTTAGTAGCCTTGACCGGCTCCACCCTGGTAGCTGCTTCTGCAGGCGCAGGAATGCGAAGTGAACATGGTAACGTCAGGAAGGCGAGGAAAGTAGCGGTGGCAAAGGCATCAAGCACGGTATTTGAAGCGATTCGAGAATGGGAACGCGAGGCAGGAAGCACGAGGCGAAAGGCGAACCGAAGCGGAAAAGGGCCGAGAGCGATCACAAAGCGAGCAAGAGAAACAGAAGCATGAGAATCATCAGAATCCGAATCAAGAGAGCCAAGAGAGGGAGGGAATGGACAGGGTGAAGAGAAGGGAGAAAGGAATCGCAGGGAAGGAAGGGATGAGCTTGACCCCCGAAATGCTTGACAGGAGAAGGGTCACGTTCTGATACCATCATCCTAAAGGGCGGTCTATTCAAAGTCGGCATACATGCGCCACAGAAAAGGTTGAAAATGGATGCAAAAGCGACTAGCGCCCGCAATCCTTTCCAAGTAACATTTACCCCGACTGACCAAGAAGAGTTGGAAAAGGAACCTCACGAATGGGGCAAACAAGCGAGAGGAAGAGATAAAAGAGAGGGAGAGAGGGAGGAAGATGGGGAGGGAAGAGAGAGTATTATGATTTGAAATCAAGAATACTCACCCGCCGTAGCCGCTCTGGGGTTGGCCGTATGCGCCACCCTGCTGCGGGTAGCCGCCGCTCTGCTGGCCGGTGAAACCACCCTGCTGACCGGGGAAGGCACCCTGCTGGCCGTTGAAGCCCTGCTGGCCGCCCTGGTAGCCGCCGAAGCCGACCTGCTGGCCACCGAAGCCGCCCTGGCTGAAGCCAGCCTGGGCACCGTAGGAGCCAGCTGACCAATCAGAAGCAGAAAAGAAGTTTAGTTCGGAAGTCCAAATACTAAATGCCCTATACCCCTCTCCCTGCCATTGACAGAGAAAAAGTATTGATGGGGTGGAAAGCAAAAAAGAACTCACCCTGTCCGCCGCCGTAGCCACCACCGTAGCCACCCATGCCGCCCTGCTGGCCGTAGCCACCCATGCCCATGTTGTAACCACCACCACCGCCGGAAGAGCGGGAGTTGGCCATGTTGACGCGGATGCGACGGCCGTCGAGCTCGGACTCGTGGAGACTCTGGATGGCAGCGTTGGCCTCCTCGGGAGTGCGGAAGGTGACGAAGCCGAAGCCACGCGAGCGACCAGTCTCGCGGTCCTTCATGACAATCTGTTTGAGTGGGAGGGGAAAAAGAGATAGAGAGAGGACACGAAGGGTTGGGAAGGGGGATGAGTAACAAGTCACGAGATGGATGCATGCTGGATGGGGTGGTACGTACGGAGTCCTGGAGCTCGCCGAACGAGGAGAAGGCATCACGGAGACCCTGGTCCGTGGTGTGCCACGAGAGGTTACCGACGTAAATCTTGACAGGAGTAGCAGCCATTTTGGTTGGTCTGTGCGTGGTGGGATGGAGAAGCAGGTGGGAGATGAGTATGATTGTGCTAGATGGTGGATTGCATGTCGATGTGCGAACTCACATTTAGAAGTCAAGGAAAGGAGACGATCTGTTGACGGCGCAGCAGCGGATGGAAAAGTGGGAGATCAGTCCCTTGAAGATATGGAGATGATGGTTGGAAAGCACGTACTCTTTGTTTTTGATAGAGAGAGAGAGAGGAAGCAACCGAGAAGCCCTGGGAAGAGAAGCTGAGAAGATTGCGAAGGGGATGATGTCGTGACAACAAGCGGGAGACAGGCGGTTCAAAGTGGCGTGTTGAGAGAAAAACCGGGCGCGCGCAGTATAGAAGACACCTGAGGAGGATGGGGAGGAGGAAATCACGAGGCGAGTGTTTCGATAAGAAGCCGGGGACCGTACTGGAGAGACGAACACGCGATGTCGAGAGGGACAGTGATTTTCGGAAGGAAAGGGTTGGTGGTACGCTCGAAGGAAGGATCGCAGGGAGGGCAAGTTGTAGTCCACGCTGGATTGGGGGGTGGATGCAATTTAGACCTGAGACTCCCCTTAACCTTTTCACTCAAAGCTTGGGAAAAGGGGGGGAAGGGTCTTGCATTAAGCCAGACTCCCTCTTGTGATGCCCTGTCTCCCGAAAGGGAAACAGAGTCTGTTGTGACCCTCATCAAGCAGCTGACCTGACCACCTGACCCTGTCTACACTCTGCAGCCCTGGACGGAGCGACACACGACATTCCGCGCTTTGCCTTTGCGCGACTCAAGCAACAGGTTCAGTGTTTGCTCTTTCTGGAGTCTGGACACGACCTCCACGCCTGCTGCTATAAGGTTCAACCTCGCACGAAAGTGATCGCACGCATGCGTCGTTGTGGTGGGTCTGCGAACTGGACACGTGGCAAGACTCTACAGACTTTGAGACTAGTGGATGAAGGTTTTTGGCTTCGTAAATTCTGTTCCCACACCGTCACGCCGCGTCACAGTTTCGAGCTTCGATGCGTGGAAGGATTAAGGAAGCAATGAAGGGCAGGAAGGAAGGACTGGCGAAGACGCCGTGCGAGCGGGGGTAGCGTCAAGCGTGACACAATTGATCATCTTCGCTTTCATGATGTGGTGGTGGTCAATGGGAGTGTTCTCACGGTGGAAGAAGTCGCCGTGTACAGCTTCAAAACCATTGAGACCCAGACCCCAAGACGTCCGGGGAAACATGAGCCCGGAGAGCCGGCGGAGGCAGCATCTCAATCGCCGTTGTGTCGGCCGATAGATGGAGGTTGGACAGGCTCGGCCGACACCCTAAATCTTCTTCAACTCCGAATTTTTCCGGCAACAATCCGGAGCCCCTGAACTGCTGAACGGGCTGAGCGCCATCCAGAACGAGTACGAGCAGGAATGAGGGAAGCAGCAGCAGGAACCGCCCATGAATGCAATGCAGAGTCCAAATTCTGGGACAGAGAGAGCTTCCCAAATCCCAGCAGCCAGTAAGTGTCCAGTGCGTGCACCGCCCAGTCAGAGGCGTTGTTTCCAATCCGTGGCCAAAATACGACCGCTTTTGGCAGCCTACCTCGATGAGTCAGTGAGTCAGTGAGTGTCAGTCGTAAAGAGGACGCCGCGTGAAGCGTAAGGCGCGACGGTGAACTGCGTTCTGGGACGTCCCGCCCCCGCTCCCGCGCTCTTCATGAGGTGAAGGTGGCAAGGGCAATGAACGGATGCTTCGTGCGTCCCACGGATGTCTCTATCTGAGGTCGCCAGCGTGTCTTCCCGAAGCTGCACGCTGCACGCTTGCAGGTCGAGACCTTTTCAGCAGCATCAAGATTATAGAGAGTAAAAAATTCTGATGCATGATACATACACACTCAAGACTGGGCGGCGCTGAGCGCTGAAAGCTGTGCGACTCGCGCCAGCAGCGCCCTCGACACCTTGGAAGCGCTGAGCTGCTCATCGTCGCCCATCAGAAGAGGGTCAGTCCCGACCGCCGACCTTCGTTGAGGCGATGTTGAGAGAGCGCGAGGTGTTCCGGCGACGAGGTGCATATAAAGCGGCGGCGGCTGCATGTTTTTTGAGATGAAAAACACCTGGCCTACGTAAGCTCAGGCGCTCACGCTTGATGCCGGCTGTCGCCCTGACCTACCACCTCCAAACTGCTCTTCCGGAGAAACGCGCACGCGCATTGAACATTCGATTGAATGTCTTATCGCGTTGGTGGGTGGTCCCGTGTGTGGTGTCCAGGCGAGGCGCGGGAAGCCTTGATCCGAAAAGATGGTATGTACATATCATCTGGTGTCCCGTGCTCGCATGGGACGGGCGTATTGATTCAGTTGCAAAGTGGTGGGACGTGGGTTGGATGAAGCCCCCTGCCTCTCTTTTGTATGGCTGAGGTCATGCGAGTGAGCGAGTTTGTAATGGTCTCAAGTGGAAAAGCGATTGAAATTTTGGGGGAGGGGCTGGATTTTTCCTGTGCTGCCGCGGATCACCGCCCTCTACTCTTCCTTCGATTGATTATGCCCAGAACTTAAGGCTTGCTTGAAGCCGTCTCAACCGCCTCCTGCTTCCCTCTCTCTCGTATCTCTCGGCCCTCTGCATGAACCAGCATCTCGTCGCCTCTCTCTTCCTCTTCCGCAGGCCTCAGGAGCAGCCCTTTCCCTGATTCTTCACCCATCATCCATTAGCAAACGCGCGGCACCTTCCTCATCTCAGCACCGCCTGTCCTCAAGGAACAAGGAAAGAGCGAGCAACGACCGTCCAAGAACGAAACAGCAACAAAAAAGTAGAACGCGTGAGTTACCCTTCCCTCATCACTTCACATCCCATCTTGGCAAAGACGCGCGCCCCGCTCATCCCTGTCTGTCTCCATTCATCTTCTCTCTCATCTCCCATTCGCCGCGCGACGGTAACCCGTCAACTTCCCTCATCTCCTTCTCCCCTTTCTCTTACGCTCTCATCAGGGTCGGAACACCTCAATTCGTCAGCACACCCCTTTCTGCTCGTGTCAGCAACAGTGTCCTCGAAGACGGTCAAATACAGCAGCAGCAGCAACCACTGCATATCCACCTAGAACCGCATTCAACCTACTCAGCACATCAATCCCACCCAGTAGAGGGTCCCGTCGTCCCATCATGCGTCCCTCTTCCTTCCGCCCTTTCAGGACGGTAGCAGCCGCAACAACGGCAACGCTCGCCATCCTCCCCCATCTCGTATCGCCAGCACTCGCAGCCGACTGCACATATGGAGACAAACGATGTGCGGGCAAATACCAAGTCATCAACACAGACTCAATCGCTTCCGCCATGATGATGGGTCTCGTCAACCAAAACACAGTCTGGATCCTTGACAAGACGGAGGGTAACCCAAGAAGGCGGTCAGATGGGCGACCATATTGGGCCTCGTTCCTCGATCTCACAACAAATCAAGTCTATCCGCCGACACGACCACTAATGCTTCTGCGCTGGTGGCACCACGCTCGGAAATGGTACATGGCTTGTCGCAGGAGGGAATCAGCCCGTCGATCAAGGCGGTGTACCAACAAACGTAGTCGGTCCATCAGGAGTGTACCAAGATGGTGACGGCCGGAAAGCTGTCCGCATTCTAGAACCCAACAATTTCGCGGCGAATGCCTCACAACTAGCATGGATCGACAACTACACGCCCAATGCGGCAAATAATCATTTCGGAGCAGGATTGCAGATGCAGTCATGGCGATGGTATCCAGGTGTGGAGCCACTGGCGGACGGCAGTGCTGTTCTTATCGGAGGTGCAAACAACGGTGGATACATCAACCGCAACTTCCCAAACACAGATCCCGCGTTTGCATACCCCGCCGGGCAATTTGGTAATTTGGATGGTGAGAACCTGTACTACGGTGGTGCCAACCCCACGTATGAGTTCTGGCCGGCGAAGGGAGACCTTCGCATCGTGCAGTTCATGAACAAGACCAGTGGTGAGTGTCCAAGAAGATGCTACTCCTGAGTCTGCATGCTGATCTCATTTTGTGGTCGCGTCTGATCCTATCGCTCTCCAGGTCTGAACATGTACGCGCACACATTCCTGATGCCTGATGGACGTATCTTCATGCAAGCGAACTACAGTACGACTCTGTGGGACCCCATCAACAACGTCGAGGACCCTCTACCTGACATGCCCGACCGTGAGTCCAATCATGAGGGGCCTTCCTTCATCCGCGCAAAAGCTTGCTTCCTGTATATATGCTAATACTTGCAATTCTTCCCATCGACCGCAGAGATCATTCGCGTCTACCCTGCCTCCGGAGCCACTGCGATGCTACCACTTACGCCAGACAACGGTTACACGCCTACGATTCTCTTCTGTGGCGGCACCTACTTGTCCGACGACGCTTGGGGCGACTACACCTCACCACGGACCAATGTCTTGAACGTCGATGCCTCTAACGATTGCTCCTCCATCACACCCGTGGACTCTAACGGTAACAAAGACCCCAATGCCGATTACGTCCGCGAGGAGAAGATGCCGGGAGGGCGAACAATGGGTAATGCCATCCACTTGCCCGACGGAACGATTGTGATCTTGAACGGTGCCCACAAGGGAACTGCAGGATATGCCAATGCTTCCTTCAACATCATCAATGCGGGTCAGCCCGGCGAAATTCGAACCGAAGGGTTGGCGCAAAATCCTGCATACCAGCCTCTCATCTACGACCCCAACAAGCCGCAAGGCAAGCGACTATCTGCGAAGGGTCTTGGATTCTCTGACCATGAGCGTCTGTACCACTCTACGGCCATCCTCGTTCCTGACGGTTCGGTTCTCGTCTCAGGCTCGAACGGACATCAGGATGTTGCGCAAACGATGCCTGTGGGCGTGACTCCGCAAGCATTCAACACGAGCTATGTCATTGAGAAGTGGTACCCTCCTTACTACTTTGAGACACGGCCAAAGGTGACCGGTCTGCCGGCGTACCTGCCGTACGGAGGCAAGCCTTTCACGGTCTCGATTGGGTCGGACTTCATGGGCCAGTATGCCAACTGGCGCGCTGCTTCTACCAAGTTCCGCGTCATTCGCACTGGGTTCTCTACACACGCCATGAACCAGGGTCAACGCTCGCTCCAGCTTCAATCGACGTACACTGTCAACGCGGATGGAAGTGTGACGTTCTCTGTGAACCCTATGCCTTCGAACCCGAACTTGTTCGCTCCGGGCCCTGCGATGCTCTTTGCCGACGTGGATGGAATCCCCTCGATTGGACAGTTTGTTCAGGTCGGCTGGACTTCGAACAGCTCACCTGGTCCCGTTCCCAGGGCGTTCCCAAACACGACACTCTCGCGACTTCCTGCGGCGATCAACAACACCCAATACAACGAGATTCCTCCGGAAGCGTTGGGCGGCGGCGGTTTCAGCTTGATGAAGATTATCATTATTGCTGCGTGGGTGGTGCTGCTGTTCTTCTGCTGCTGCTCGGCTTCTTCTGCTGGCGTCGTCGACGCGCGGGAGCTATGGCGGGCAGTGGTGGCAAGCGTTCGAAAATGCCCACAGGATACGCGCCTACGCCCGGTGGAGCCTGGCAGCCTGGGAAGGGTAGCATGATGGGTGGTGCGGCAGCGGGCGGGGGACCTGACTATGCGTTCGTTCCGCCGCAGCATGGACAGTTCAGGGGCAGTATGGGCACCTTTGACAGTTTCAAGATGCAGGATGTCGGAAACGGTGGTTCGTCATCGCCCAATGCTGGGCCGCACGGTGGGGCGATGCACGGGGACAACGGGACGTACTTCGATTACCCGCGACGGAACAATGGTGGAACGAGTCCCTTGCCGACGAGGAGTCCCTTGGGGAGATATGACGATGCTGGTGCCGCGGGCGCTATGGGTTCCCCCGCATATTCGGCCAGGGAGTTGCCGAGCGATCATGATCGGTCTGCGACGCCGCGCATTGGGAGTGCGGGATCGGTGACTGGGCCTGGTGGAGCGAAGGCGGCGCAGGAGGCTGCGTTGTTATCGCCGTATGGATACCAACCATATGAGGATGGATACCAACAGCCTGATGCGTATGGTGGTCCGCGGTCGGCTGTGGCGGCTGCTCCTCCACCACACGCTGTTCCCGCGGGCCGGCTTCGCAAACCAGTCTTTGATGACTCCCAGTGCGTCTGTTGGGAGTGGGCAGCAGGCATTCCAACATCAACAGGCGGTTGGGGAGAGTCCGTACGCGCAGAGTGGGATATCCCATGGCAGTGAGCAGGCGTTCTACGATGCGAGCGCACACCAGGCGAACAGCTTCTACGGTCATGGTCATGGCCATTGAACGCGCCTCGGCATCCCGGTTTCGACAAAATAAAAACACACGAACTCTCTCTCTCTCTCATTCTCCGGGGCATGACCCCCAAAAACGGAGCACGAAATTACCCCACCCAACTCACCCACGCAACCATACAAGTACCCTTGCAAGTTTACCGTGAAGGTCAAGGCGCCGGGTCTCAGTCAGACCTACTGCGGTTGTATCGGCTTCTGTTTGGCTTCCTTGCCCTCGCCTCTCGGCCCCGCCTCTCGCCCTCGTCTCGTGATTCCTATACTTCACCCCGTCCTGCCACAACTGCAAACCTTTCCTTTTATCATTCTTTCCACTTCCGCTTCCCTACTTTCCACTTGGGACACTGGCTTTCTCTTCAGCACCACTCTTCTGAGGGCTTTCTCACCCCCTTACTTCCCTCCCCTTCTTTTTGCCCTCGTGTTCTCTCTCTTTTTCTTTTCCTGATACTACTACTACTACCCAATTTTCTTATACTCTCTCTCTCCCTTTCTCTCTCTCTGTCTCTCTCTCTTGTGGGCTGCTCCTTCTTCTGTGATTACTTACCCTCCCCTTTCTCGTCCCTCCCCCTCTGAACGCTGCTCCTCTCCGATGTGTCCCTGAAGACCCCCTCACTTCTTTCTCTTTCTTCGTTCGCGGACAATTGAGTTCACTTTCCCTTCCATTCTATCCTCCTCCTGCTTACGTCCTTCCAATTTCTTTGAAAGTACTACACTGTGTCGTGCCTTGCCTCTCCCGTCTCGGACTCTGAGCCTTTCTCCTGCTGCTCCGCTGCCCAAGCTTCGACCTTGCGTTTCTCCTTGTGCTTCACTGTGACAGCAGCCCTTCCCCTACGAAGAGCCCTCTGATACCGCCTCTAGGTTATTACTGAACCTTTTCCCACGCTCATCAGTTGATAGATGCTAGGGTGTACGCCGGCCTCCGCTGTACATATGTCCGATACCGCGCTCGGGCGTCGGCGCGTCGGCCTGATGTGGGCTTTGCTCTTTCGATGCAGATGAAGGTTAAAAGAAGTGCTGTTAGGCGCTAATACGTACATCTCCGGCTCGCGATTCGGAGCTCGATGGAAGCCTCATCTATCTGCCGCTGCTTGTCGATCAGCATGCAGCATGATCGATGATCGGTCTCCTGCGTGGGCGAGGGCGAGTTAGGAACGGGTTTGGTCTCGCTCGGTGGACATTCATCAGGGATTTGGGGGGTTCTCGCGCATGTGCTCGCCGGGTCTGCGAGACGCACCTTCGCGCAAGTCTCGATTCCCCAGACTTTAAGTTTGGGGTTATAGAACCGAAAATAGCTTACGGCCGTAGCCCATTTGCAACATTGCTTACAAAGTACCTTTTTTTGAAGGAAATCATATCTGAAACTTGGCTGCCTTGGCCCAAATCGCTGCCGCTACATCCTCCCAAAATGTGATCCGAAACGGTTGCGAATTGACTGCACTGTGACGGTTTTCACGTGAAAAATATTACGTAATTTACGCTTCCTATCCCGTATCTCCTGCTGGCCCTTTCTTCTGCAACGTCGGACTTAACACACAGCTCACGTGCGCAGTATCTAGTACAATTGCCTATTGGGGGTACCTCGCTGACTATTCAAGCTTCAAGCAAAGCCTCGTGACCTTCAGTGACGCTTCACTGCATCGAAGTACGTGAAGCAGAAAGTGAACTACATATGAGTTACTCGCAGTTCGCAGCGCGCCGCATTATCCAGGATAAATCGTTAAACGTAAAGCATGCTGCTGGACGCGTGGAGCGTAAAGCGTGAACCAAGCTACATACATGCATGCAAGTTCGACAGCGTGTCGTGGTGCTGTTACGACTCCTTCGTGTCCGTCACCGCACACCACTACCTTTCCCCACTCTTTCTCCACCTCTCGCCTCACTGATCACAGACGGTCGTTTCGTGAGCCCCCACTTTCCCACTGCCAACGAGATCTGGTCGCTCTTCCTTACCATCACTGCCACCACTGCTTGCACGACCTCCAGTGCCCGCCCTCATGACTACGATCTGCCACCCAGACAGTGCGTGGTGCTCTACACACTTACCGACATGTGTCCTCCCTCCAGATTCCCGCGCTTACGGCTATGGTCATGCCCATGAGTATATATAGCGAACTGCGCTGCCGACGATAGGTCTCACCGTACCATCCTACACACCAGCCCCATCCTACACACCAGCCCCTATCCCGTCAACATGTCCTCATCTACATCTTCTCCACTTCCGGATCTCAAGCAACCCGCATCTCGTCGTGAGTTACTGATCAGGGCTCCATCAGCGCGTACTTGGCCGTTACTGACTTATTTCCTTTTGCAGGATTGCCGGGCGAAGTTGTCCTACGCATCGTTCGCCATCTACTGGATGAAGACCCTTTGCAGCCACATCAGCTGAAGCGGTACATCCTTAGCACCCTGCCTTTGCAAAATATCAGCCGACGCTGGAAGCTCGCAACGGATTGGGCTATCGGACTTCACCTCCACGCCTACGCCCCGCCTTGTCACACCGGCACTCACGACGAACGTTCTCCGTGGCACGTCAGTATCTACGACCCTGTCGACGATCATCGCGCTTACTGGAAGTTCTACCAAGGCCCCGACACGCTAAAGAACCCAGCCATTCGGGATGTCCTCGACACTCTCACACATGGTCGGGTCCCCACGCTTCGGTGCATCTCACTCGACTTGCGCCCGCACGAACCCATTACCCGCCATAGCCTCCAGAAATGGAAGGTCTTGCACGCACCCAGGTGGATCCACACATCCTCCGTCCTCACCCGCATGGTATGGGCCACCAGAGGCCTCGAGGAACTCAACATACGCATCAGTCCTCAGCAAGAACTGATCGATCTTGTCGAGCAGCTTGTCGCCAAGAACACTAGGCTACGGAAGATCTGCATCGAGGTGGACTCCGCCGTCGTAAATGGCAGACACATCCGCCCGTGGATTCGCCTGGACAATATGTTCCCCAACGCTGCTTCCCGCACTAGTCTGGAACGGCTAGTCATCCGGGCGCCCAGTTGCAACATCAGCTTCAACAAACCCTTCCACGACCAATCTCCATTCTTCCAGAAGCTCGGAACCGTCTCGGAGTTTGGGATGATCTGCTCCGTCTTTGAGACCGGCATCTCCAATCAGTGGTGGATATATCGTGTGCTGCGTTGCATTCCCAACGTCAGGCTATGTGAGATCGCAATCGACATGATCGACAAACGCGCGACTCCCCTCAAGGACCTCAAGTTTCCGACAGTGTCGCTTCACTGCCTACAGAAACTCAGCCTCCAATTTGGGGAGGTGGATACTCGACTCCTGCGGGCGTTGGTTGCGAAGGACCTGTTCAAGCTTCGTGTCGGATCCAGAGTCCCGGTATCCCAATGGCCTGTCTGCGAGGACAACCATTTCCCAAGCCTCTACGTCGCCCACGTATGCTGCCCAGGACCTTCCGCTCTTCGCGTTGTCGCGCTGGGCATTCCGGCGTGCCATTTCCGCCACAATTTAAGCAGCTTCCACAACTACCAGCACGCTCACCAGGGCCCCTTTCTGGCGTACATCAAGCCATACGGACGCAACATGCAGCGGATCACGTCCCCTTCTCCAGCGATGCTTATCGCTCCGGCATCCGTCTTTCACTCGTCATCAGCTGTGACACCCTCAGCTTCCGAAGAGCCGTCCGTCGCGTCTTCACCCCTCACGGACCTCAGTTCAGACACGGCGTCTACGCCCTCTTCCGAGTCTCCACCACTCACGGACCTCACTTCGGACATGGCATCTACGACCTCTTCCGAGTCTTCATCCCTCACGGAACTCAGTTCAGACACGGCAACTATACCTTCCTCCGCTCTTACCAGCATCCACGATGGGTCCCCCGCTCCAGTTGCATCGCCCGCTGCCAGCGCGGACCACGGTACCCCTACTCCTTTTTCAACCACTCCGGATAACGACGGATCTGTCTCCTCGCACGCCGAGCAGGAGGCGGTCAACACCGTCGGCACGCCCACACCTTCCTTCGCACACGACATCGTGATGCTATCTGGCATTCAGACTGGCTCAACATCGGCATTGCAATGTGTTCAGCGGCGGGCTTCTTTAACTGACCTCGACTTCGACTCAGATAGCGAGGACACGATCACTTCCGACGACCTTCCTGATTTCCACATCATCAGCGCGTCAGCAACTTCATTCGGCCGCGATATTCCAGCCTTGTCCGGTCTTCCCACTGCGTCCTCGAATGCTTCGACGTCAACGTTCCAATCTCCCGCGGACATTCCCGAGCCGATTGCTTCTGCTGACTCATTGGCCGGTCCCTCTCGCAAACGCACTCGTTTTTCATGACTTGTTTATGACTAGCGTCCTCATCTCTCCTTTCTGTGCCCACGAATCAACTCGGTTTCCCATGCGTTTCAACACTTCGAACAGAGTTCGTGAGATCCCCGAAATGAGACCTCCTTGCTGAGCCATGTGTCTCCCCGGACCTTGGAGTTGGCGGCGACACATCCCAGGTGCAAACGTGGATCCAGTCATTCCATATGTGGGCCCCCTGCGTCTTCAGTTGATGTGACATTGGACGCTCTCCACCGTTATTCCTATCCACACATTACTTTTCCATCGCTTCATCCGCCCTCGTCTCGGCATCTACCAACTCCCATCGGCGTCTTCCAGGGTCGGTATATAGGAAGACTTGAACGGCCATCGTATCCATCTTCGTTGTCCTTCTCCAATTCCCTTTTGTCCTACCTTCTTCGCTACTCTCCATCTACCCAGCAACCATCACAAAATCAATGCCACCATCATACGATCCAAGCCGACAGCCGCCGAACATCGTTGATGCACCCCCTCCGCCCGGACTCACCGGCCGATGCCTCTGCGCCCCTGCCGGGCGCGGCCCATGGGATCCGTCGGTCTGGAAGGATGTCCGCGACCTCGTTGTCCAGGTCGGCCTCATCATCATTCCCTTTACGGGAATCTGGACGCAGCCTCAACGTGACCTTGTAGCAGAGGTATTTATGCAATGTGCATTTGCGGTGGGCCCGAGTGAGAACTGCGTCCTTAGTAAGTACAATTCGCCCGCTCCCTCTTCTTATCCCCGAAGCTGAAATGGTACTCTTTCACTCCCTCCTAAAGCCAGCTCAATCCCGCCACCGTACAACGTAATGGGACAGCCGCCGAACACGTCCGATGCACCTCCTCCGCCCGGACTGCCCTGCCGCACCGGCCGTTGCCGTTGTCCCCTCCCCGGCCGTGGCCCTTGGGATCCTTCGTCTTGGCAGGATGTCCGCGACCTCGCTGGTACTCTCGGTTTCATCATCATCCCCTTCACGGTAACTTGGACGCAGCGCCAACGCGATCGCGTAGCAAAAATGTTCATGCAATGTGCTGTCGTAGTGCGTCCGAGCGAGGACTGCACCCTTTGTAAGACAATACGCCCCCCTTCCATCGCTCCATCCAGAAGCTGACATGTTGTTCTTTCACTATACAGTCTAGCTCCGCCGAATCGAAACTTGGAATACCTTCCCCCAAGAACTCAGCCGGGCCCCATCATCGCTGTTCTTGAAATGATGGCCATCGATGGCGAAGCTGTATGTCCCTGCGCCCAATCAATGAGAACATGAATCTTTCTTGCTTTTGTTGCTTTCTTCTGAACACGGCTTCTTCTCGGCGCGTGTCGGCCCCTGAACGAGTTCCTTCCCCATATTGACTGGTCTTGACATCAACCCCACCATATTGAGGGATGCGCATGTTTATCCCTATTTCGTAACATTCTTGGAGTACACTGCCTGGCGCGCTCAAACCCAGCACGCCATCGCCGTAGTCATTGGACCCAACCCATATTGCGGTCATCCTGCAGGGCCGGATGCTGAATCCATAGGCTCCTCTGGGATGTCCGTGCTGTGATTCAACGTCTCCTCCCCTCCGTCCCCGTTATCCGTCCCATACTGTGGCGGAGGATGCGCTTGTGATGAGGACTGATCATGTTGAAAGGTTCGTGCTGCTACCGGCCTGGAAAATTCATGAAGGTCAGCAAGCGTACAGTACGGAGCCGCATCGGACACTCACAATGCGATTGACCACGAATTGGATATGATCAGCTGCGCCAGTGTACGCATATAGCCACGCTCCGTCGTGTTGATGTCTTCTTGTAAGCCCATCCCGCAGTCCTTGAGGAAGTCTAGTGCCATCGCGAATTCGCTCCGCACGTCATTTCCAGCGTCCTCCAGAATGTCTTCCACTGCCGATACTGATACTTGCACATGCCGCTCAATGGCCGCCAGTGTCGATGACTGTTCCTTTCGAACGCGGGTTCGTACTCCGTCCAACTCGTCCTCAACCTTCTCTTGCATGCCGATCAGGATACCCTGTACGTTCCCCGAACTCTTTAGAGTTTTGGGGTTCCCCAGACTCTTACGTAAGTAAGATGGGGTTTTAGAACCGAATCTCGGATTCGGCCGAAAAATAAAAACCTTCATTTGCTTACTAGCTACCCGAAACCACAAGACAACGACACCTTCTTCACTAAATGACAGGGGTGCATATCCCTGCCATTCGTACCACACCAAATTCCATGATGTTTGCAACACAATTGATGCTTCTGGACGTGTTTTCTGCCTGTTCGGCGTTTTAACCTCGGCCGAGCAAGGTCCTGTTTAATCTCCGACAGCACCCAAGGCCCCTGAATGCCTCAAGCCCTTGAATACATTCCTCTTTCACTGCTACCACGAGCATCTTCGCAATACTGACAGCGATCCCTCCTTCTTCGTCCCTACATCGCCTCTCACATCTACTCTCATCCCATTCTCTGACCTCTCCAATGATGCTACCCGGCTCCACACGCCTCTCGTCATCACCTTCTCATCTCTCCTCTTCACATCCTCCACAGATCCATCGGTCAAGGTTCCCCATTTCTTAACACAGCACGACACCGTTTGCGACTCTTCGCCCTTCCTCCCCATCGCATAGTAAGTCCTCCTTCCGTCCCAGCCTCCCTGTGTTCCACAACTGATTCGTATCTCTTCCTTCAATTCAACTCTCCTCCTTTGTTTCTCTCCTACTTCGTACAGTCTTCCTGCGTTTACTTCGACTCTCAGTCCTCTCTGCAGCTTCCCCGCGCGGCTGATTGCTTCCCGTGGTGCGCTCTGCTCGCCCATCCGACCTGGCATGTCTCATCCTCGGCCATCAAGCACGTCGATCCCGGCCCCGTCCACGTCGGACATGCACCGTCCATCTCTTAGCCCGTGCCAAGCTGCCAAGCAACCCCGCCCTCGCTCCCGCAACCTCACCGCCTTATACGAGGCCATCCTCGCCGCTGTCGTCTACCACACCGATATCACCGACAAGTGGACCCGTGTCGCTATCGACGGATCCATGGTCATCAAGTCCTCGACGCTGAGGACACTACTTCTCATTCTCCCCACCTCGGGTCTCCACGGTGTCACTGATGTGCTCCCCAGTGCAACGTGAGTACGCGCTTTCTCACTTCCTCAGAGCTTCTTGCTAACCTCTCTGAATGTCTCCGTCTTCATTCGATCAGCCTTCCCGGTGTTATCTTGCCTACCTCAGGCCTCCCTGGCGTTACCGACATCCTGCCCACCTGGGGTCTCCCTGGCGTTACCGACATCATCCGCACTGTTCTTCCTCAGTTACCCTCCTTGGCGGTGTTCTCCCACCACGGGTCTTCCTGGTTTCGCCGACATCCTCCCTGGCACTGGTCTCCTTGGCGTCACCGACATCGTCCCCACTGGTCTTCCCGGTTTAACCGACATCCTGCCCACCACCGGTCTCCCTGGTCTGACCAGCTTCCTCCCGATGGCGACTCTTCCTGGTTTCACGGATGTCACCTTACTGGCACATTGCCTACAGGCAGCGGTTTCCTGTCAGTTGACGTCGGATTGAGCAGCATTATCGGCGCCACGGTGACGATTGGCGACATCACCGTGCCTCTCCCGTCAGCGCTCCTATCACAGGCTCCGTCACCTTCAGCGGTGGCTTGACTGGCATTTCTGCTGCAGCGTCTCTTCCGATTGGCTCGGTCACGGCTACTGTTCCGGCTCTCACGTCATTGCCCCCAGCCGTCACCTCAGCTCTTGACACCGGCCTCTTGGGAGTAGGCATCACGCCTACCGATGGACTTGGCGTCTCGGCGTCGCTTTCCATTGCAACAGTTTCCGTTTCTCTTCCGTGAGTGATAGTTTCCATCTGCAGCCGGGTCTTCTTATTTAACTGACATTTCTGATCCCCTTCCTGATCTGAATCGATCAGTCTCGGTAGCATCACGGACATCCTGCCTACCTCGGGCCTGCCCTCGATCAGCCTTCCCGGCGGCATTCTCCCACCACGGGTCTTCCCATTGTCACGGATATCCTTCCCACCACTGGTCTTCCCATCGTCACGGACATCCTGCCCACCACGGGTCTTCTACCTGCTTTGACCGGCTTGTTTTCAGTAGCGACGGCATCGACTCCGGCAAGTCCACCACCACTGTTCACCTCATCTACAAGTGCGGAGGTATCCACAAGCGTACCATCCAGAAGGTTCGTTGCATCCTCTTCTGTTCGCCGCCTCATCTTACATGCACGTAGCTTACACCTTCTTTTCCCACACAACAGTTCGAGAAGGAGACCGCTGAGTTGGGCGAGGGCTCATTCAAGTCCGCATGGACTCTCGACAAGCTCAAGGCCGAGCGTGAGAGTGGTATCACCATCGACATTGCTCTCTGGAAGTTCGAGACTTCCACGTACAACGTCACCGTCCTTGACGCTCCCGGCCACCGTGCTTTCATCAAGAACATGATCACCGGTACTTCGCAAGCCGACTGTGCCATTCTCATCATCGCCGGTGGTGTTGGTGAACTCGAGGCTGGTATCTCCAGGGATGCCCAGACTCGTGAGCGCGCCTTCCCCGCCTTCACCCTCGATGTTCGTCAGCTCGTCGTCGCCGTCAACAACTGCAAGTGATCCGAGGAGCGTTTCAACGAAATCGTCGAGGAGGCCTCCAACCTCATCAACAAGGTCGGCTACAACCCCAAGTCCGTTGCATTCGTTCCAATCTCCGCGTGGCACGGTGACAACATGATCGAGGCCACCGCCAACATACCCTGGTACAAGAGATGGGAGAAGGAGATCAAGGCCAGCAAGTCCTCCGGCAACACCCTCCTCGACGCCATTGTCGCCATCGAGTGGAGCCAGGTACGCTATCCCGGAGGAGATTATCTCGCAAGTCGATCGTACGACGCGTTGAGTCCTTGTCTGCGACGCCGAGGCTCTGGTCATGTCCGGTATCAGCGATCCGTACGAGCTGTGCGAGCATGTCCACATCTCCGAGGTCGGTATCTCGATCGGCTCCAGCATAGGCGGAATGCAGAGTCTATCAGCCATGTTCCGCGATCGTGGCAACAACATCGACGTCCAAGAGGACATCGTCCAAGAGGACATCGTCCAAGAGGACATCGTCCAAGAGACCTTTATCAATGTTGCGTGAGTATGAATGACGCTGGCAAATTGACACTGCTCATTACTGACATGACTTCCTCCATCTTTAGCTCTGGATGGTCAACCTTCTCCTGATATCGAGTTCTGGACCTATCAAGACTCCCGTCGGTGCTTGTGTTATGGCTCTCCAGTCTGTGGAGATTGCCGCCGAGACTATCCTCTCCGGGAAGGCAAAGGTCATGCTTACCGGTGGCTTCGACGACTTCAGAGGAAGGACATCCGACAGGTCTCACTCGAGCATCTTCCTACCTCGGGCCTTCCCGGTGTCACCGACATTCCGCCCACCACCGGTCTCCCTGGTTTCACCAGCTTGTTGCCGACAGCGACTCTTTCTGGTGTTACGGAGTGTATCCTCGGTTACGCTCCCTGGCGGCGTTCTCCCCACCACTGGACACTGGTCTCCCTGGTGTCACCGACATCCTTCCCGGCATTGGTCTCCCTGGCGTCACCGACGTCGTCCACACTGGTCTTCGCGGTGTGACCGACATCCTCCTGTCACCGACATCCTTCCCGGCACCGGTCTCCCTGGCGTCACCGACGTCGTCCCCACTGATCTCCCTGGTGTCACCGACGTCCTTCCCGGCACTGCTCTCCCTGGCGTTACCGATATCATCCCCACTGGTGTTCCCTCGGTTACGCTCCCTGGCGGCGTTCTCCCCACCACTGGTCTCCCTGGCGTCACCGACATTTTGCCCGGCACCGGTCTCCCTGGCGTCACCGACATTATCCCCACTGGTGTTCCCTCGGTTACGCTCCCTAGCGTCGTTCTTCCCACTGCAGATCTTTCCGACAGTACCCTTCAGCAGCAAGCCAACCATATCCATCAAACACCTGCATATCTCAATTCGATACCCTGGACTTGTTCCTCCGCTGGTTTCGTGGCCCCAGCCTCCCATTCCTCCTCCATCTTTGTTCCATAGCTACCTTCCGTAAACATCATCACATTGCAATTGTCGTGCACCTTTCTGTATCAGTGTTGAAGTATCATTTTCTCTCATCAAGTTCGACTTCCCCAGCTCTTACCCCTTTCTCCGACCAAACACCAACATCACATGTGAAAACAGGGAAACTGCTGACAGTCTTTTTCTTGGATTGTTTACATGTAATAGGAACGGGTCTGCTGACTCTTGATGTCCAAGTTTGAGCGTGGTCGAGCGAGAATCGAGGAAGATATGAAGATTTCGGACGGTCGGCTAGTCAGTACATACTTACTGCTTACATACGAGTATGTACATAGCGAAGCAGGCTAAGGGTGGCTTGCCACCCTGAGTCGTGCGTAGCGCGAACGACTGGCAGAAGTGGAAAATGGATAGTGGTCTATTACTCTCCTGACTGACTATTCTCAGTACATACTTACTGCTTACATACACAGTACATACATAGCGAAGCAGGCGAAGGGTGGCTTGCCACCCTGAGTCGTGCGTAGCATAGGTACAGGCCTACAGCCCGCGAACGACTGGCAGAAGTGGAATATGGATCAACAGAGACCGCGTCGCCTGCCGCCTGCCTTCCTCCGTTAATTTTGAGATTTTGTTTACCTTTTTCATAATTCATTCATTTTTTTGAAAAGAAAAAGAATTTTTAAAAAACACCTTCGAGGTTGCTCCTCATCGCTCATCACTGTACGCTCACGCCCCGATGGTGGTAACTGGTACATACCAGAGAAGTGTGGCTCCTTGAGTCTGGGGAACTTCTGGCCTACAGCCAGAGCCACTATTTATGGGGTCCGGGACGGCTTACGGCCGTAAGGGTTTTCTCGAACGAGAACCAGCATTGCTTAACAGAGGTACACGATTCTGTAACATACCCTCCCATACAGCGCCGTCAGGCGGTGCGGAATCATGGACGGAGCTGTTCCTCCAAGTCTGAGCTGAATCAGTGTTGATGTGCCCATGTTTGCCTTACTCTTTCGTTCCCAGCCAAAATCGACAGTTGCACGTGACCAGGCTGTTACCTGCCAAAGTCACTACTAACGATCCGAGTCCACGTGGAAAGTCCGCGTCACCCGTTCAGATTTCAGATTTCAGAACCTCTTCACCTTCAAACCATCCACCCTTACCCTTTCTTTACATTCCACGCCGCAGTAAAGGTCATCAATCCTCGTAGTCCATGGTGCACAGCGCGGTCGTTCTCCGGCGCAGACGCTGACGCTGAGTCAGGTACCTAGCAGGCGGCGCAGCAATTCTCACCAAGTATCAGACACATTCCTTCTCGAAGCTCTTCTCGAAGATCCATCACGTATCGGCGATCAGTTTCTATCGCTTCATCCACGCCCAAAGCATTCTGGAGGTAACTCCTCTGTTGCTACGACTTAACGACTTTCTTGCCGTCGGCCATCGTCATCCTCCTTTCCTCCCCTCCCCTTCCGGCGCAATTTTCCAAGGACATCATCCCAGCCTCGCCTTGTTCTCTGAATCAACCTCAACTCCAGCATATAATGCCGGTAGGAGACCCTCCGACCGGTCCCTTCGTCGCTTCCATCCCCAGTGCCTTGCAACACCATATCAACACTCTTCAAGGCGGCTACGCGAATTGTGGTCGTCTCTCCTCCTCCCTCGTGCGATTGGACAGCGTCCAGCAAAGACTCGCGGACTCCCTACAAAGGCACGTATCTTCCCTCGAAGCCGAACTGTCTGTCCTACGGCAAGACGTCGAAGAGGATCAGCTGCGCTTAAAAACCGGATTGCATCAGCTTCAAGAGCACTTCGAGCGCCTTCAAGCCGACTTCGGCCATTTTCAGGGCCGTACGATGGAACGACTCTCCAGGGTCGCCACCAAATTATCCAAAGCCCAATCCGAAGATTTCGTCACTATCGTCAACCAAATGCAGGCTTGCACCACTGATTTCGAACGAGACGTCCGCACGGCGGAGACGGATCTTACTCGAGTCGAGTCTCAACTCGTCGGCTTGAACGCTTGGAACGTTGCATGGTGAGTGTCCCACCCTCGTCTCCTTCTCAAGAGACTCTGACCCCTTCACCGTTTGCGCTGCTCCCTACACAGGCCTGAAGCTATTACCGCATTCCAAACCGTCCAGTCTTCGTCGAGCTCGCCACCCCAATACTCCCTTCCTCGCCCAGTCCGGACAAACCCCAGTACCGGCGTAGCTACAGAACCGGCAGTCTCTTGACGTCGTCGCAATCCAGTATCCGTGTTACATTCACAATGTCCAGGTGCTCAGGAGCGAAAGAAAGAAAGAGAATTTGATTGTCTGGACATGAAAATCCAGAAGAGAAACACGAACAAGCAGGACACCCAGAGTGGAAGAACCGGATAGTGTCACAAAGAATCATTGGCAGCATCGTTTAAAAGCTCTCAGACGGTTCGTAGGGCTCATCTGCTTCCCCCTCACTCTCCTCGCCCGAACTGAGCTCCAGAGTCACCCGCCCCGGGCCAGTGGCATACTCCGCCATCGCTGCGTACGCCTCATCCAGCTCCTCGTAGGTTTGTCCATCTCCAGGAGACTCCAGCGCAGCGTGCGCACCGGGCTCAACGACCACAGCCACGGCCAAACCAATCACAACCGCGCTTGCCTCTGTGCCTGCGTCCGCCGGGTCGCCGCTCTGAATGTCGTCGTTCGTGGAGGAAGACATAGTTGTGTGGGTGTTGTCCTGCTCAGGAGCGCCGTCCACGATAGGAACGTCCTGCGTTACTTCGTCCATGTTGCTGTCGCCGTCAGCGTCGGTGTCGTCCGACTCACTGTCTTCGGAAGAGGATAGCGATGTCAGGCTCGACATGCTGTCGTCATCACTGCCATCGTGATCGTCCTCGTCGACCTCATCCACCTCAACAGGAACAGCGTTCCCGTCGTCCCCGTCATCATCGTCTGGCTCCGAGCCTTCGGGGGATGTAACCGACGCGGTTTCATCATCGGACATCTCGTTGGGCATCAGATAGGGCGGAGGGAAGTTGTCGTACAGGCTGTCGACGTCCGGGTCGAACTCCTTGACGTAGGCAAGTATGTCCTCTTTGTGGTTGGCGACCCGGTACAGATCCGAAGTGATGTTATGCATGAACTGCGACTTCCCAAGTCCGATGGCCTGGAAGCGTTCGATTGGGGACCCGTTGCACCAAATGTTGGCCACCAACAGGGATGGGAAATGGTTCTTCTCGCAGAAACCCGCTTTGCCGATGACGTTGTCGGCCCGCACACGCAAAAACTTGAGCTTCGGAGCGTGTACCCTTGTGAAAAAGTGACCGTCCAGATAGTACATGTTGAGGGTCAGATGAATCAGATGCTTGAGTTCGATCTTGCTGTACTTGCAGAGCTCAGGAGCCCGGTTGTGGAACTGGATGTGGTCCCAGGGCGCGGCCTCGGACACCTCGATCGCTCTTGCCTTCGGGGCCGCATTGAGGAGGTCTAAGGTCCATTCCCAGACGCGGCAGTCCGCCACGATGCGCATCACTGCGAGGCCGATGGTCTGGGCTCCCGCAAGGCTCTTCAAGAAGCATGCAGGGTTCCGGGCGGCCAATGTCAAGGCAGGGGCACGAATGATGATTCGCTCTAGATGGTCGCTCGGTTCCCGACGGGCGAAGATGTCGTCGAGGTTGAGGGTTGGTCGAACGCCTTTCATATCGGTAGGGTTGTCGCAGATGAGCACTATGTCGGTGAGCTCAGGCGTCCCGCGCAAGATGTTAGAGATCGACCTGACCACGTCCTCCCTCGCCGAAAAGATGAGGTGCAGGGCCTTCAGGGTTGGACTGGGCGTCGGGATGCGCGAAAGAAACTCGAGGCCTGCCTTCCACATGTCCTCCTGCCAAGCGCGAGGCGGATTGGACACGTTGGCCCCTCGCACACGGATGTCCGCCCGGATCCAAGCGGCCTTGTGACCACTACATTTGTCGAACCACGCGAGCATGGGGCGGATTTCTGGGGTGTCCGACCATCGGTGTCCAAGGTGGACGTACCAGTAGACCTGGTGCTCGACTTGGCTCTCTCCGTGTCTGGGAATCCAGTGCGTAAGGTGAGCACGAACACCATAGTGCCTCCACGTGTCGATGCCGTCGAAGCGATCTTCAGGGCCAGGTTGCATGGCGGCCGACATTCGAGCGTCGTCGCGTGCCATATTCTGTAAGCGACGCAAGGGATGAGGTGGTCGGATTGTCAGCACCGGAGACCTGATCGATTCCATCAACCAGAGCGCTGAACTCACCTCAAAGGGAAAATCTTCCCAGGACATTGTTTCAGCGGGTATGTCGATCCGAAGGCGACAATAGTGTTGTCTTGTGGACAGGGATCAGGTCGTTGGGGAAGATACTGCAAGTATGGGAGGCAGAAGGGATTGAGTATGTTATGTTATCGTCCCTGCCGTGCTTTATCAATCCAACGTACCAGCATTTCGCGACCTGAAGAGACCCATCCCATCACATCCCATCGGCCATCACCCTCTATCCTCCAGCAGGCCGTCCGCCGGCCTTGAGCGGACCTGACCAGATGCACCCTGCCCAGCCGTGTGTCGTCCATTGCTGTTCGAAAACCAACCCTTCAATGCGGGTCCCCAATTACTGTTGATCATTGATATCACGCGTAATGGAGGATGCGCCATCGATCCGCGTTATCGAGTATGCTTCGGCGGACTAGCAGACTTGAGGCTTGAGGGGTGCCTTGCGACCACCAAGACGTAGAATGAATGGGTGTCGGAGGATGCCGATGTGCTCGATGCAGTAGCATTAGCCCATAGGGTGAGAGTTGTTGAGGTCTGCCTGAGGTCTGAGATCTGAGTGCGCCTGAGGCTTGGGGCTTGAGGCTCAATAAAAGATGACCTCAATTAGAGGCGAACACTAATAAAGCATCAGGTCAATTACACAACCTAATTGATGTTCTGCAGCTTACCAGCCATCTTCTAGCCTAGTGCGTATTGCGTAGTGAGTAGTGAGTAGTGAGTAGACAGCAGTCAGCAGTCAGTCGTGAGCGTAGTTCATGTTGTTGATATACACCCTAGCCAGTGGCTACCTCGGGTACTCACCTGTGTGTGAAGTGATACCGCGAGGATCACCCTTTCTTCTCTTGCAAGTGCAGACTTGCGCACTACAGTGTGAAGGACGGCAGCAAGATCGTTGTTTTTGAAGGAAGAGAAAAGAAAAAGGAATGGATAGACAACTTTACTCGGAGCGGAGTCTGAATGCAATGTGTGGGAAAAAGGAAGGATAGCTGCCGATTGATCGATCGATCTCTGAAGAGGAAGCGAAAGTGGTGAGGCGAAAACGAAGAATTGGCGCAAATCTCCATTGTAATATTTTACAATGGAGACCCCGCAATATTAGCGCATGGAGACCCCGCCATATTAGCGCATGCCACGTGGGTCCACACTCCATTGTAAAAAGTTACAATGGAGATAAGGTTCCACACTCCATTGCAAAAAGTTACAATGGAGATGCCGACAAGGAGTCGACAAGGGGGATACCATGCTCAAGAACGGGAAGTCATCCGGGCGAGCAACCTAAGGGCTGGTTGCACCCCTAAATAACAACACTCCCTCTCAACCAGCGCGAGGTCCAACGCTAGCCGAGATATCGAGCACGCCAAGCGAGGTCCGATGTTTGACGAGAACATGAGCAGGAGTGGCCTTGGTGAAGATGTCTGCGAGCTGATCCGAGGTCCCGACATACTTGAGCTGAAGAGCACCTTCTTCGATCTGCCACCGGATGAAGTGGTAGCGGAGACCAATGTGCTTGGTTCGCCGATGCCAGCCAGGGTTCTGAGCGAGAGCCAGTGATCCCTGGTTGTCCCCGTTCAGCACGATGCTGACCGTATCGGGACTCACTTGGTCGTACGCTAGGACAGCAGTACGGAGCCAGATGGCATCCTTGGCCGCCTCGGTGAGAGCGACGTACTCCGACTCTACAGAGGAGAGGGAGACACACTGTTGGCGGAGAGAACCCCAGCTCACAGTGGCTCCGTAGAGCTTGAAGACGTATCCCGACTGGGATTTACGATCTTCAACGTTACCGGCCCAGTCGGCGTCCGAATAGCCGATGAGCTCGGGCTCGCCGTCGACCTTGACGGGAGCCAGGACAAGAGCAAAGTCTCGTGTGGCTTTGGCGTAGCGGAGCATCCGCAGCGCGTACCTGAGATGCTGCTCCGTGGGAGCGCCACAAAAACGCGAAAGAGCGCTCACGCCGTAGGCAAAATCGAGACGAGTGCAGAGGTACAGCCACATCAAGCTCCCAATCAGGGCCTGATAGTAACTAATATCATCTCCTTCAAGGAGGACTCCCTCTGGAACGAGTTTCGTTCCCACCGCAATAGGTGTCGACTCTGGACGACAATCTGTCATGCCAAAGCGCTCCAGGACGGTGTCGATGTAGTGACCTTGGCTTAGGGCATAGCCGTGGTCAAGCTTCTCGATCTTGACTCCAAGAACAGAGCTGACAGCACCGATGTCCGTCATCTTGTACGAGGCCTTCAGGCCGTTGCGTACGGAGTCGATAGTCTTCTGGGTCTTCCCCGCAATGAGGAAGTCGTCAACGTAAACGAAGACGATAGTGCGCGAGCCGTCCGGCTCAATACGCACGAAGATGCCCCAGTCGGCATCGCTGTGGGTGAAGTCGAGCGCCGAGAGTTTGGCGACGACATCAAGCCACCACAAGCGAGCGGACTGCTTGAAACCGTAGAGGCCCTTACGGATAAGCAGCCCAGTTGCCTTGGGATCCTGCTGTTCCCATCCCTCAGGAAAGCTGATGTAGAGGACGCGATCCATATCGGGATTGAGGAAGGCCGTCTCTGCATCCATCTGCCAGATGAGCAGACCATGGACGACGGCCTCGACGAAGAAGATCCTCATGCTCGTCATCCTACCGACGGGAGCATAGGTCTCGTCATAGTCGATGCCGTAGCGCTGTGTAAGCCACGGCCGACCAGACGAGCCTTGTGCTTGAGGAACTTGCCATCGGCATCTCGCTTCGTCTTGCAGACCCATTTGGTGGAGACCACCTTGGCGCCGGGAGGGAGGACCACCTCCTCGAGCGTCTTGTTGTTGATGAGCGACGTGAGCTCACTTTCAAAAGCTTTTGCCCATTCACGTCGCTCCGGACTTGACATGGCTTCGCCATAGCTGGCGGGGTCATTGTCCACGACTGAGATCTTGCACAGGAATCCTTCTGATTCCTGGAAGAGGGTCGTGTAGGACTCGTGAAAACGAGCGGACTTTTGTCCACGGCCAGGACGAGTGGACCGTCGAACGCCTTGAGCCTGAACAACAGGGGCATTGATGGGCACCTGAATCCCCTCCTCGGGCTCACGGCGTTTGCGGCCGCGAGGCAGAGCAGACAGATCGACGACGGGCTCATCGTCGTCAGACCCAGATTTGGCGTCGCCGGCATTGCTGTGTTCTCCGTCGGACTCGGAGATATCAGCGGATGTGGCTTCGACGTCGAACGTAACGGCATCGGAGGGAACGTCGACCTCGGACACCTTGTTCGAGAGCTTGGGACCAAACGAGACGTTTCGGGAGAAGACAATCTTCTTCGTGGTCTCGTTGTAAACACCCCAGCCGCTACGGTCGGTCGGCCAGCTGACCATGATTCCCCTCCAGGCCTTGGGGTGGTCAGGTCGGACTTGGTACGGTCGGCGGCCGGAACGTGAACCCAGCATGGAGAACCAAATGCCTGGGCCTTGCCTAGGGAGGGCTTGCGCTTGTGGACAAGCTCCCAAACCGTACGACCGTCATCCAACATGGTGAGCTTCATGAGCAACACCGCTGCGAATAAAATCGCGTGACCCCACCACTGAACCGCCATGCCACTGCTGTGAAGCATAGCCGCCGTCATCTCCTTGAGAGTGCGGTTCTTGCGCTCAGCCACGCCGTTGAGCTCCGGCGTGTGTGGGGTGGTGATGTGGTGGAGGATGCCTTGAGAGGCAGTCCAAGCAGACATGTGCTTGTTGACGTACTCCCCTCCACCATCGGTGCGGATAACTTGCACCTTGTTGCCGAAAACCCGCTCGGCAACCTTGACGAATTCTACCAGACGGTGGAAGACTTCAGCCTTTGAACGAAGTAGGTCTACCTTCGTGCACTTGCTGTACTCGTCGATGAACGTCGCGTAGTATCGATAGCCGCCAAAGCAGGCTACCAAGGGACCGGCAACGTCAGTGACGATGATCTCGCCCGGAGCAGTCGCAGGGAGAGGGCTGTCGTTGAAAGGGCGACGGGTAGCCTTGGTAGCTTCGCAGCTGTCACACCAAGGCTTATCTTCCATCAGGCCGGGCACGGAAGGAAGGTGACCGGACTTCACCAACTTCCTGATCGTGCTGAAGGCCAAATGGCCCAGGCGGACATGGATGTCCAGAGCAGGACTGCTCTTGACGTCCTGAGCGGGAGCGAGATGAGACGTCGCGGGTGCTGAGGCAGCCGAAGGCTCCACCTGCAGCATGAGCCAGCGAGCTCGACCGCGCTTCGTCAATGGCATACGCCAAGACGGATGGTCCCTGTGCTGGAGAAAGGCAGTGTCGTCGGACTCGACAACCTTTATCCAGCCGCGCTCTCGGAGTAGCTCCTCAGAGAGGAGATTGACACCAGCGCCGGGCAAGAGGACAACACCTTGAAAGGTGATGCGCCTTCCCGATGCCAGAAGGCCAGTAACGTCTCCAACTTGGTCAGAGACCTGCTTAGAACCGACAGTCTTGAACGACAAAGGCTTGTCGGTCGTCCGAGCGTTGATTAAGACATCAGCCCTGTCGACGATGTGCTGCGAGGCACCTGAGTCGACCATGAAAGGAACCAGGGTCGATGAGGAGGAGGCGGCAAGAATGTCGGTACTGGGCTCAAAGAAAGCACCGAGCATCGCATCAGCGTCTGGGTAGGCAGCGTACGCCGCCGCCGAGTGCCCTTTGCCCTTGCCAGAGGAGGTCTTTCGTGGCTTGCGACACTCCGTTTGAGAATGTCCGGGCTGATGACAATTCCAGCATATGATCTCTCCAGGCCCGTGCTGACTGGCGACCGGGCAGTCCGGCCGAAGATGGTCGCGTTCACCGCAGCCATAGCAGAGAAGACGCTTCCCGCCAGGCAAAGGGCTTGGCACACTGCCGCCTGCAGTGGCCCTTGATGTCGAGGGCGAAGGCGAAGGGTAGGACTTGCCCTTGCCTTTTCCTCGACTGGATCCAGGTTTGCCGCCGCGGGCCATCTTGGCGGCGCCCTTGATCTTGAGAGTGGGCCGTATGGCAGCCATAGCCATGGCATCCACCGAGCGTTGCGCCGAGGACTTGCGCTCCGCGTCTTCCTCGTTGTAGAGGCGGACAAAAGCGAAAAAGGTTTGCTCATGCTTGTCCAGCGTCCTCCACTCCAAACGAACGCACTTAAGACTGTGGGGGAGAGTGTCGATGAACCGATTGCACTTTTCTCGGTCATCCTGCCCCAGGGAAGTCCTGCAGCATCAGCTTCGGCTACAAGTGCCATGAAACTATTAAGATGCGTGGTCATGTCGCCTTCGTCGGTGAGGGTGAGACTCAACAGCTTCCTGTTGATGGTTGCCCTATGGTCCGGCGTCGTGAGATTGTTGAGGTCACTTAGAAGCTCCCACATCCCTGCGGCAGAGGAAATGTTGCGGATCATGCCTGAATAGGCACCGCCAACCGTCCTGCGGATGAGGGACATTGCCTTGGCGTCGCGGTCTTTCCAAGACTCGACAAGGCGATGGTCGGAGGAGGTTGCATTGGGCGGGAGCGTAGGACGCTGCTCCTGCCCGCGGACAATCTCGAGGGCGCGGACGCCGACCAGGACTGGTTCAAGGGCTTCACGCCACTTGAAGAATGTCTCTACGCTGCTGCAGATGGGAACAGCAGCGACGGAGGTAGAGGAATTTCCATCGTCGGCGTGGTTGACGTAGGCGAAGGACATTTCTTGAAAAAGAAAAGTAAGAGCTCGGGGAAGGACTGAGAGACCGGAGGACGAGCTTCGAAAAGCGAATGAAAAGTTGAAGAAAATTAATTTTGGAAATTAATTTCTGAGAGACCAGCAGCGAGGAGAACCTGCGGCAAAGGTGTATCGGCCGATAGAACAAGGACGGCGACGAACAGCAAGGAGAACCTGTGCTGGAAGAAAGTCGGCCAAGAAGGACGAAGGACGAGGGGGAAGGTCTTGTTGTTGGGCTGCGATAGCCTGTGAATCGTCTTGCTGAAAGAACGTGCGAAAAACTCTGCGTGTTGTAAGGGCTCTGTGTATACTGTAAGGCCTATGTGTGTGTATGCCGTGGAGAACCAACAGGCAGCACGGGAGTGAGCGACGTGAGGACGAGGACGAGGTCGAGGGTGAGTTGCGGAGCGGAGCGGAGAACCGGCAGCGCAGAGGCAGCACCCGGGTTGAAGGACGAAGGTGTGCGGGGAGAACCACCAGCGACACCGAAAGGACGATGGGATTGATGCGCGGTGGAGAACCAGGGCAGCACCAGAATCCAAATGTTGAGGTCGAGGTGCGCAGGGAAGAACCAGCAGCGGCACCGAAAAGGACGAGGCAACACGCAGTGGAGAACCAGCAGCGGTGCGAGGACGAAGCCAAAGTTGACAGGTAAGGTCGTTGTCAGGGAAGGCGAAGGACGAGGTCGATGTCCGGTAAGGACAGGTCAAATGACCGAAGGAGAGAAGAAGAAGGAAAGGGGAAGAGCTTGTCAGACTCTTAATCTGTTGTTGATATACACCCTAGCCAGTGGCTACCTCGGGTACTCACCTGTGTGTGAAGTGATACCGCGAGGATCACCCTTTCTTCTCTTGCAAGTGCAGACTTGCGCACTACAGTGTGAAGGACGGCAGCAAGATCGTTGTTTTTGAAGGAAGAGAAAAGAAAAAGGAATGGATAGACAACTTTACTCGGAGCGGAGTCTGAATGCAATGTGTGGGAAAAAGGAAGGATAGCTGCCGATTGATCGATCGATCTCTGAAGAGGAAGCGAAAGTGGTGAGGCGAAAACGAAGAATTGGCGCAAATCTCCATTGTAATATTTTACAATGGAGACCCCGCAATATTAGCGCATGGAGACCCCGCCATATTAGCGCATGCCACGTGGGTCCACACTCCATTGTAAAAAGTTACAATGGAGATAAGGTTCCACACTCCATTGCAAAAAGTTACAATGGAGATGCCGACAAGGAGTCGACAAGGGGGATACCATGCTCAAGAACGGGAAGTCATCCGGGCGAGCAACCTAAGGGCTGGTTGCACCCCTAAATAACAACAGTTCAGGCATCAGGCCAATCATATGAGACGGTGTACATGGCGGGGATTGGCGGATGGGCGGTGCCGTGCTTCTTCTCGTTGAATGATTTAAATGAAAATCAAGCAATTTAGTTTTGATAGCAACAGCAATTTTACCTGCAGAAATATAGTTCTGCGGCCGTCCTTCTCGGATCGACACTAAGTGATGCCTCGCTCCTTTCTTCCATTCTTACGGACACCCACCCTCATCAACCATGATGCACCAACATACTCCAGACACAGTATCCATCGGATTCTCGCCAAGCTTGCACTTCTCTCAACGCTTTATGCTCACAGCCGCAGACACGCACTCATCATTTCTGGTCCTCTACCAACATCCACGGATACTTGCCCGACGGGACAACAAATCCCGATTACACCATCAGTCGCATCCTCACAACCATTAACATGCGCGCCATATACTCGTTACCCTCCCCTAAGGCATGCCGCATCTCGGATGGCTGTTCAATGCCGCAGGAATCAACCGATTTACGACTGCCTCCGGGTCCCCAACCATCCAACGCCCCAGAAACAAGGCCCCTTTAAGATCCCGCCAACCTCTTAGACTGCCCTATCGGTGCTAATCGTGAGTCTTCCGCATCTGTGTCCATCTTTCCTACGCGCTCCTGCTCACACCTTCACACCTTTCCCAATTTCATACCTCCGTCCATGAGCAGTACCCTTGATGAAGTCTCCACCACAGACATTCGCTCGATGTGGATGCACATCTGCCCCCGCCGAGGTGGCTCGCGTATGAACCGGCCGGAACTTGTTGACGCGCTCCTGAACAACATGGCAGAGCGTGAACTTTCCGACCTCCGAATCGGAGCCCGCCGTAGAGTCGATGGCGACGCGGATTGGATCCATCGTCGGCTACCGATCATCCATCGTGGCATGGAAGACACTTATGGGCTGCGCATCTTCCGAGGTTATCTTCTGTCCCAGCGTCGCCTCCAAGATGATGAGCTGCGTACATTTCTCGAGCCCTTGCTTCAGCATACTGAGGAAGACCATCCCATCGTCGGAATGGAGGAGGATCTGGAGGCGCCCGAGAGCAACTCAGAAACAATCCGTGAGTCAGTTCAGGGACTGTCCAGCTTCAACAACATCTACTGACTCATGTCAGCTTCTGAGACTTACAGTGACCACCGATTGGCCCAAACCAATCCCTCAACAAGTGAAGGACGACTGCCTTCACGACTTTCGCAACGCTATCAACATTGCGGTCGGCCCGACCTGCGCCGCTTGCAGTCGGCGAACATTCACTCGGGACCTTCTGTTCACCAAGGAGCATCTTGAATCCGTTCGAGTATCGACATCGTCACTAGACCTCGAACTGCTGCGCATAGACGATGAGCATATCTTGGCAAGACCCGGCAACCACTTCACCTTCTCCGATCCTTCCCTGAACGGCCTTGCCCTGGACCGTCAAGGCATACACTATACGGACACTTCGACAATGCTCGACTTATGCTCCAAGTGTCACAAATGCTTGACGTCCGACCCTCCCAAGCTCCCCAAGCTTTCGTTGCGCAACGGAAATATACGCGGTTGGCTTCCACCTCACCTACAAGACATCACCTGGTTCGAGGAGCGGCTTTGTGCTAAGTACTTGGCCTCGGCGTGCGTTGTTCGCCTGTACGACCTGACTTCACCCGGAGCTCCAGCGGAACGGCCGCGGGTCATGAAGGGCCATGCATGCGCTTTCCCTCTAAATACCATTGCCACCGCTACCAAGCTTCCGTGGGCGATCGGAGACGGCGATGCGATGGTATCATGCCTGGTCATCGGCCCTCGAGAACCACGGCTCAGCGACCTTCGTCACGTATTCAAAGTCCGTCGGAAGAAGGTTAAAGATCTGCTTGACTACCTCCGCGCCAATTTCAAGGACTATCCCCAATTTCCGGACGACAAAGACGCTCTAGAGGCACTCCCAGAAGACGGCGTTCCTGAGGCCATCATGCGCTGTGTCGGTCATAACCCTTCTAAGGACCCAAGGGCCATCTTCGATACAGAGACAACCGGTATTCAAGCGCATCCTGCCCTGGATGACGTCGACGATGACGAAGCTGCCAACGGTCAAACCTTCTTGGAGCATCATGGACTGGTCGACGTGAACGGCGCGTCCGTTTCCTCCGGTGTTCGCACAGCCAATGCCCTCGCTCATGCCACAGGTACGGGGCGTCCCGACCTTCTGGTCAAACACGGTTCGGCATTCATTCGCGAATACGACAACCCTGGTCTTTTCCCGGGTATGTTCCCTACCCTTTTCCCTTGGGGCATCGGCGGCTTTGAGGACGCCCGATCTGAAACGCTCTCCTTCGATCTACAAGGATCTTCCCTCCTCGACCTGGCGGATCCATCATTCCGAAGACATCTTACCTTCGTGTTCGTTTTGTGCAACATCAAGCAACGCCGGGCTATTCATCTCGGAAGTCGCCTTGCCTGCAAGTCTCGAGATTTTGACAAGGTCTCGAAGATTATCACCAGTATGGATCCGCAGATGGTGAAGGACATCAATCGACATCTTACCGACGGCGGTCGCCAATCCGATCTTACAGCAGATGAACGGCGCATCTTCAAGCTCTTGGAGAAGTGCGAAGTAGTGTCCCGCAACGTCCAAGGGTCGAAGGCAGTCATGAACCGGGCTCGGGCGGACATCCGGGCATACGTCGGCCAATTTGGAGTCTTCCAGCTGTTCCTCACCCTTACTCCGAGCACAGCCCACAGTCCGATTTTCCACATCTTCTACGGAGACTCCAGCGTAAAGCTAGACGTCAGAACTCCGACTCTTCCTTCCAAATCTGCAAGCAGCGTCCGCCTGGCTGATGATCCTGTCGCCGCCACGGATTTCTTCCATTTCCATATCGCATCGGTCTTCAAGTTTCTGTTTGGGTTCGACATGCGGACAAACACCAGCAGTGCCGCTGGTGGAATTCTCGGAAAGCTCCAGGCATACTTCCTCGTCAAGGAGCACACCATGAGGGGCCAGCTACATGGACATATCCTGTTATGGCTCGACGGCGGACTGAACCCCTCTGACTTACGGACTCTCATGAAGGACGACGTCGAATTCCGCGACCGCTACATGGCTTTCTTCGACGATCTTATCGTCCACGAGCTGCCGTCGGCTCCGGTAATGCCCGAAGACATATCCTCGGAGTGCGATCCAAGACGACAGCTTCCACCGGATCGATCGGAGCCAGACTACACCACCATCTTCACAGCCGATCACCATTTCATCGGCGAACTGGTGCAGAGGCACACATGCCGCGCGACTTGTCACAAGGGAGGCAGAACGACTTGCCGTTTCCTTTATCCCACGAAATCAATCCGGAACCGACCTTCGACCCAGAATCCAATTCGATATCCCCAGAGTACGCGACCCAACCATCAACTGGCACAACCCCACGCTTCTCGTTGCTACCAGACATAATCACGACCTCAAGTCCGTCCAAAGCGGTCGTAGCGGCATTGCGGCAGCATCCTACATCACATCTTACGCGACCAAGTCAGACGAGACCCCCGCGAACCAGATCAGCATGATCAACACCGTCTATGAGAGAATGGTCGCCACCGACGAGACCGCCGACAACGTCAAGAAGCTGCTCTCCAAGTGCGTCATGCAATTCGGACGAGAACGACAGCTACATGCTCAACAGGTCGTCACATACGTCCGAGACCTGGGCGACGCATGGCAATCCCACGTCACGCTACCCATGCTCAGCGGCAGGATGATGCTGACTGCAGAAGGTCGTTATGGTCGTCCCTCTCCGGAATCGGTCTCCGTCGACGAGATCATGGTCGAAGATAGCGATCCGTCTTCCCTCTCTCCACCACAGCAACCAGACGAGCCCAGCGCGAACATTCCGCTCGGCACCACCCATGACGACAGCGATGACGACCTGGACGACGATGAAAACGGCTTGTTACCACTGTCCGACAGCGGCAAGGCACATCAAGTCGACGACTACATGCTTCGCGGCTCCACCCTTTCCCACCTTACCTTCTATGAGTTTGTCCAGTTCTGCAAGTTGGTGCCGCTACCCAAGAGACTCAACAAGAACCATCATCGACCTCTACCAGCCATCCTAATTGGGAGACAAAGTGCCACCGCTATACACCCCTGGCTCCTCTTGGAATTCCACGAGCAATCTTCTCTCGACTCCCCCGACCCAACGGCACTCCAACCCATGGAGATGCGTATTGTTCGCCATGTTGGTCCATTTCAAAGCCTCAGCGATTCCGCCCCCCTTAAGGCCCCGGAAAGCACATACGAGCAAACATTTGTCAGCATTCGTTCAGTGGATCTTCCAAGCGGGTTATGTCGAATTGGGAGGCCTTGCATGAATGCGACGACGCTCGAGATGCCGAACAGCTTGCACGCCGGAAGCGAGAGTCCTCACGGAATGCGGACAAGGCCAGCGATGCGGAGGCACTCGTACGGGATGGACAAGGAGCGGACAGCGCCACGGCCGATGTCGACGTCGAGTTATTGGCACACAAGCGCCAGAAACACTCTTTGCTTACCGCAGAATACGTCCACTCCCTCTCCAAGGCAGGATGGTTCAACGTATCCAAAACGAACTCACAGTCAATGACCACGGCGGAGACTCCAGTCCGGTCTTCTCCGTCGTCCGCCGTCGAACATGGACGAAGGAGATCAAAGCCCAAGAAGCATTCTCTCGAAGCTCTGCATCGATACCGAAGGCGGCCACCGGAGTTCTTTCCCAAAACTTGGAACTCTTTGAGAAGGACAAGACAAGGAAGCATCAACGTCAACATCCCCCCATCCTGCTCGACTCGGAAGTTCTCCCGACAACGAGGTTCTCACAACAAAAGACACGGCCCCGCCCATCCTTATTGCAGAATTAATCAAGGAGCGAAACTTGAACGCTGCTCAGGCCCTGGCCTTCAAGATCGCCGCCAGTCACTTCTTTGCCAACAGTCAGGTAAGCTCCTATCAGTCCCCTCCCTCAAGTTGCAATCGTGCTGAGATTTCAGCTCTCACTCACAGGCTTGCGGCCTGAACCATTGCGGATGCTGATGCACGGGGAAGGCGGAACTGGAAAAACCGTCGTGGACGCCTGCTCCGCGAACTGTTGGAACGATACGGGAAAGGGGACGAAATTCTTTTCATGGCACCACCGGTAAGGCGGCAGCGGCAATCGGCGGAAGCACCCAGCATGCTGCTTTCTCCCTCCACGTCCACCGAAAGAATGCAACGACCGATGAGCTCGGTGCGGCACACCATGACGACGTTACTCCCAAACGAATCAAGTTTCTAGAGAACAAGTTGCGCAACATCTCGTGGGTCTTTTTCGATGAAGCTTCTATGAGTCTTGCGAAACCATGTCGGAGATCGACCAGTCCTTGCGAATCGGCAGGCAGAATCTCGAGTCAGCATTCGGCGGAGTCAACGTTATGTTCGCCGGCGATCTTTGCCAGCTCCCACCGTAGGCGCCACTCCTCTGTACCGACCACACCCTTCCAAAAAGATCTCGACGATGGCAAAATCGAAGGCCGCTCTTGGCGGGCAGTCTGGAAGGAGATCGATTCCGTCGTCGACTTCACGCAGCAGATGCGTATGCAGGATGCCGACATGGCCCAGGCCCTCTCTCGTCTGCGGCTTCGAAAATGCATCGACTCGGATGCCGAGCTCTTAAACTC
The DNA here is from genome assembly GCA_001689995.1 of Tilletia indica. Taxonomy (NCBI): domain Eukaryota; kingdom Fungi; phylum Basidiomycota; class Exobasidiomycetes; order Tilletiales; family Tilletiaceae; genus Tilletia; species Tilletia indica. The sequence goes on from MAPW01000125.1 coordinate 98,939, forward strand.
AAACGTTATCCAGATGCCGAGCTCTTAAACTCAAATGTTATCCAGAGCGCATGTTGTCCGAATGGAGTGACCTCAAGGACCGGCCCGAGGTTATTGTTCTCTCCCGGACCAACGAAACCGTACGGACACTCAACCAACACAAGGCTGCGGTTCATGCTACATTCTCCGGGTCGGAAGTCGACTATAGCTGTGCTGACGACAATACGATTCATCCATGACTGTCGACCAACGAACCGCTCTTCTCTCATATCACGGACCTCCCGGATCCAAGACCGGTTTGGGTCGACTTCCACTGTTCGTTGGCATGCCAGTGGTTTTCCGAGGAGGCAATCAAAGTGTGCCTCTTGGTGTCACCAATGGTGCATTTTGCAACGGTGGGCGGTACGATCTTATCGAGGACGACTTAGGGCACAAGGTCGCCCGTGGCTTACTCCTTCGCTTTCCACGGCTCGCAGATCTTCGTCTCACGGGTTTACCACAGGGCTGCTATCCCATCATTCCGACGTCATCCCGCTTCAGTTTCCGGACGGTGTTGATGAGCCCGTGATTCGTGTCACTCGCAAGCAACTTCCCGTACAGCCAGGCTTTGCGATGACCGTCCATTCCGCCCAGGGCATCACGGCAGAGAACGGAGTCGTGGTCGATCTGAGGAAAGGGGGCTTCGAAGCCTACGTGGCAGCTTCCAGGGCTACGAAACGGGCAAACCTCTTCCTGTTCGCGCCCGTCCAGTTGAAGCAGCTCAACAGTCCGCCTCTCCCGTATGATCTCTCTAGAGAACTCAAGCGTCTCTCCCTGATTGCCGAGGCCACCCGTGCCCTTCATGTCGACAATGGAGAGGAAGCGCAGTCAACGGGCAGTGGGGACAAGAGGGCCGCCACTCAAGACTTAAGCCTTCTCCCAAACGACCGAGACCGTCAGGACCCCGATTCCGCTGTCTCCCGTTGACGTCCAGAACCTAACAAGCTGAAAGGTCCGCTGTAGTGGATTTTGTGAGTCCCGATGCTCTTTGCTGCGTCT
>MAPW01000126.1:0-99884 GCA_001689995.1 Tilletia indica
GCATGTTAGCTGACTGTTGCCTCTCCATTCGTATCGTCTAGTGGGAAATCATGATCATTGGCCCGAATGGTAAGCTCGAGCTGATCTTTGTACCGCCGCCGCAAACGAGCTCTGAAGCTCACATGTGATTATATACCGCTCCACAGACACTCTCTATGAAGGAGCCTTCTTGAGGGCTGAGCTCGTTTTCCCACCAGTGAGCTGACATTTGGAGATTGCCGGTGGTTTTGCTGCCTTTCTGACATTTTGCGCTTTGCAGGAATACCCGCTGATGCCTCCGAAGATGAAGTTCTTGAGCGAGATGTGGCACCCTAATGGTGAGTAGCATCATGCTGCGCTCCGTACGAATGTACGCTTATTATCATTTGGGATCTTCGTGCACAGTCTACAAGGACGGCGGTGTATGCATCTCGATTCTCGTGAGTTCCGAATTCCGTGCTCCCCCGCTGTTCGCAGCGCTTCTCACCCTTATATGTGTCTACTCTCCTTCAGCATGCCCCCGGTCAGGACGAGTGGGGATATGAGGACGCCAGCGAGCGGTGGCTCCCTGTCCACACCGTGGAATCGATTGTGAGATCAGCTCGCTGAATTCGCCAACGTCTGTTCAAATAATCGAATTCTGACCGCTCCTACCGCCTTTGATCAGCTGATTTCGGTCATCAGCCTGCTTTCTTCGGACACGCCCAACACAGACTCGCCTGCGAACATCGATGCGGCCAAGCAAGTCCGAGGTGAGCGCACATAGCATTTGCGCACATCGTGCCACGCTGTCTCACACGTTTCCTACTTTTGACCCACCAGAGGATATTGTGGCATATCGGAAGAGAGTGAGTGCGAGTTATTATGCGGGAAGAAGGTGTCACGGATACTGACTTTGCTTTTCTGGTTTCCAGGTCCGTCGCTTGGTGCGGCAATCAGCTGATGAGGGTTTCCTATGAGCCTTGATCCCCAAGGACGGCAGAGGCACTGGCGTTCGCGGATAGCGGTGCAGAGAGCGAGGTAGCCCGCACACGCGCTGAGCGGACGCCTTCTCATTCGCTATGCTGCTTTATACTCTGCTTCCTGCTACTCCGCTATGCTTCTTTCAGCTTTCCCACCCTCCCAATCCCGCCCACTGAGCCAACCCACTCGGACACTGGACCGGCCGCTCGTCACCGTTTCTCAAGCATCATCCAACTTCTTCCGCTCCAACCCCTCAGAACTTGATTAATGCTCGCCCTTGTCAACGCACTCATGTACTCTATCACTTTTGTTCCGCCCCTCTCTCTGTTCTATGAAGCTCGAGCTCCCCTTTTTGTTCTTTTGTTTGTTGGTGTGCGACGCGACGCGACGCGTTGGTGTTGTTGCTATGCGGCGGCGGGTGCCTGCTTCTGATTGCTCGCCACTTGAGTGTGTGTCCTCATATGGAAGCAGTCACCACCTCTCACTCACCCCCTCTCACTCACACTCGCCCACCCTCACTCATACTGATCCCCACTGCCACTCGACAAGTCACAGTAAGAAGCACGGGTCACACATACTCAAGCACCAGCACCCAGCACCAAGCATTTTCCTCCAAGACTTAACCACCCACACGTGAGTACATCAGCTGTCCCTTCTCCATCCTTTTCTACGCGTTCTGCGCCGGTGCGCGTGTCGTGTTCGTTGGTGTGCTCCCCATCCTTGGACGTGTCGAGGCCATCCACTAGGAGAGAGAATCGAGACCGCGTGGGAAGCGAACGCGTCGCGTCCGCAATCCAACACTTCCCAACCAACACCGACACCACACGCACAGCATACCGCAACACATACATCAACAACACCACCAATAACGAGCACACCCTCATCACCAGATGTGACTGCCACGCGCACCTTTTTTTTCGGAGGGCCATCGCGCACCCGCACATGCACACACCCACTCGCACACACATCTCTCCCACACATCACACGCTTGCAAGTCTCACGCGCTCGCCCTGCGTTGAGGGAATAATCACCTCGCACACGCGTCCTGTACGCGTCCTGCACGCGTTTTAAGTGCTGGGTGCGCGTGCCAGAAGCAAAATGGGACACGCTCGCGACTGGCACCGCGACAAACATTTGCCGCCGTCACGCTACCGGTGGCTTCACAGGCTGTAGTCCCTACTCCGTGTCGACGTGTCAGCACGCGTCGTTCGCGTCGTTCTGGGCGCACCCTCCGGCGTCGTCGCGCTCCCGCTGCTCAACCTCCCAATCTTTACCCCTTTTTGACCTAGATGCTGACCATTTGCTTCACTTCTTCTTTCTTCTCCGCTATGCTCGTCTTGCTATACGCTTCTGTTGGCTCTAACGCTGCAACCTGGACGCCATCGCCTTGCCAACTATCCCCAAATATTTTGCACCCACGTCAGACGGATCAAACACAATGGCCAAGACCAAGTCATCAGCAAACGCCTCGGCTTCCGCTGCCAAGGAGGAGAAGAAGCGAAGACCCCGAAAGGACAAGGACGCCCCCAAGAAGGCCAAGTCTGCGTACATCATCTTCTGCTCTGAGCACCGTGACCGGGTAAAAGAGGAGAACCCGACTGCTGGCTTCGGTGAGTCTCGCCTACGCGACGAAAATTCGTTCGCTCTTCGCAGATGATGCTGACGCTTTGGTACTGATTTCACAGGCGATATTGGCCGCATTCTTGGTGCCAAGTGGAAGGAGATGAGCGAGAAGGACAAGGCTGTAGGTCACCGGCAGGAGTTAATGTGTTCGAGTCCTCTTCTTCACGCTGAACGCTTTGTATTCTCTCTACAGCCCTTCCTCAAGGCACAGGAGAAGGACAAGCTCCGTGCGCAACGGGAAGACGAGGCTTACAAGGTGGGTTCCGCCGTCCTGGTGCTTGTGTTACAAGGTCAATTTACTGAACAACCTACATCTGCATGAAATACAGGCTGGAAAGGCCGCTGCTGCTGATGAGGATGACGACGAGGAGGAGGATGACGAATGAGCTGGCCATGGTCTGACGGCCGGACTTGGATGTCGTGCGCGCTGGACCCACGCGCAAGGATACCCCAGCCGAGGGCTGATCCACAACAGTCTCGGGGCTCAACTTATCCCAAGCTTTTTCTTCGCACGACGATCTTCTCTGGACTCCTTTCACAAAACCTCACGATGCTTCTGGCCCGACACCTTGGGCGCTCGAATACCTTTTTCTGAGACTGTCTCTCCTCTCGCTTCCGTTCGCTATGCTGTTGTTCAGACTCATTCCGCACAAGTTGACCGAGTCGTCGCCATGGGCCGATGTCTGTCACGTACTGCAATCGCCACCAATACCGCTTCCCTCCAACTCCTCCTCGGCTTTTCTCGTTTTTCTTTGACGACTCCCTCGATCTACCCGGGCTTATCCTCCCTTTCCTCCTTTGTATAACTGACTGATCACCGCACAAAATGCCGTTTTGTTCCCCCGCTCTCGCTGTGCGCCCTCGTCTTCCAAGGGACCTGAGCATCGCTTTCGGCGCTTCAAAGTGCACAGAACGCCTGAGTTTTGGGCAGGTGAGAATGGCAGGCGAGAGGCTCGATGGAAGGCTGACCGCCAGACATGCTGGACCAGCGTAAAGTATGTATGCTTCATTCATAGATCCAGCTTTGAAGCAGAGCAGAGCAGCAGCCGACCACAAGCTGTAACGCCGATCACGATCCTGTACCTCGGCCAAGCACGATTCCGACTCTCCTTTCGGGCATGGAAGCAGGAGGAGTCGACCTTCGACTCCAGAGTGGATGAGTGATTCTCCCATACCTCCATCGTTGCTCTCGTCTTGATACATCCCCCCTCACTACTGCTCACCAGACTCGCATCCGGGAAGACCCACCGCCTGGATGATGTTGGCGTTGACTGATCGTACAGAATCCACAGCAGGCAGAGCCCTGCACCCTGTTCCACTCCAGTCCTCGTCGGTGATCGGTTCGAACTTCGAAGCAGCAGATTGCCTCCTGTCCGAGCACAGCAGCCGACGCAGCAAAACTACATACGCGTGGGCTCCGCCAGCAGGCGCCACTTCGCCGCAGCGAAGATTCTTGCTTATCTCGAGGTAAGGGGTGTCGGCTGTTTGAACTTTGAATTCATACATATGTACATACCGCTTTTGCATGCTGATCTTTCCCTTTCGTCTCGCCCAGCACAACTGCTGCCCGCCTGCTCACCGCCTCGTTTTTGTTCTTGTTTAGATTGGGGGGGATGATGGTAGTGAGTGTTCTTCCCCGCACGTCCCGCACCCAGAAGTCAGAACACGGGGTGCATGGCCCACTCTACATCAGAAGCGGTTTTGAGGCAAACGTTAGTCTGGCTGAACCCAGACCTCGATTCGACCCCTACCCAGACAACGAGTGGTCTTGATCATTGCCCACCCGCGTGGATCAACCTCGACAGAGTATGGACTACGGAGCTCCTCCTGTTCTTTCCGCTGAGGGAACGCAGCATGCTGCTGGAGGGCGGAGAATGGAGACTGATTCGATCGATGTGTGTTCATTCGACTACGGCCTCTATCTCACCGGGTGCAAATTCCGATCAATAGGCTCTAGCTTACCGAGGACAGATACTACAGTATGTAGTAGCTAGACAAGAAGCGGCGGTCGACGATGGCGCAGGCGGCGGCGGGCGGCAGGTGCGGTCCGCGGCATGCTGCGGCGGTTCACTCGTTTCGGTCTGGACTAACGCGCTACTGACCTGCGGTTTGGGCGGCGACCATTTGAGGATGTCAAAACAGCGCGACGACAAACACAGACAAAGAGGGACGGACATCACTGGGGTGGGTGACGGGTTAACGCTTGACGCTTGACGAGGAAGTGCACAGCACGAGGAAGGGCGGAGGTGGGGAACGGGCAGTAGAAATCGCAGAAGGCAAGTCAAAGTTTGTAATGCCGCTGAATCCTGTTTCAATGATGGATGATCGATGATCTGCATTCAATTTTGCAAATCTTCGACAGCTCGGAACAGATTATTGCCCCAGTCTGACTGTGTCGGGTCCTAGATCCTGTGTAGATCCCACTACAAGAGAACATAATCGAGCATCGAGGGCGACTGCGACGGCGACTGCAAAGGAACGCGGGACGCTGCTATACATAAGGCGAACAGACGACCCAAGGTGTAGGACGGCGGGCGGTAGGGGACGATCATAGGATCCCGCTTCCCGCAACCAACACATATGCAGATTGCAGATAGAGACGAGTAAGAACAGGCGGCAGGGTAGGCGGTAGGTCGTGCTTCCGAACCAAATTGAACAATAAGGATCAGGACTATTCTATTCACCGCGCCCCCGCGGTACCCGCGCCCCAGGCGCGGTTCGCATATACCAACCGCACCCCCTTCCAAACGCGCGGTAGACTTCTGCCCACCGCGCTATGCCGAACTTTCTTGTGTCTCGATGAGGTCTCTTGGCTTCAGCGCTCGGATCGCCTCTATTGGATTTTATCCCCTGGGGGTTTGGAAAGAATAAATCCATGAGACTTCAGTCTCTGCAGTCTTCAGGGTCACAATCCACTGCTGGAAACGCTGTCGACAGGGTGACTCCCAGTGGTCTCTAGTCTCATAGCATCAGACGTACAGGGGATGCGTTGCAAGAGTATGTTTTGTGTTGTGTCACGTGGCAAAAAAAAGCAAATGCCGCAAGCCGCCAGTGACACACAGCCAACCAAGTCCCCAGTACGTCTGATTCCAACTCATAGAAAAATCAACACATTGCAATCATTGCCCTCAAATTCTTTGCGCTCTCGATAGAAGTTGTAGATCATCTCTCCACGAACACAGAAATGCAATTTTATTTCAAGTTGTTAAGTAAACGGCCGCATACATGGTGATTGAAGAGGGTGGCTTCCAGTGGGAAGAGGGGAAAATCGCAACTTGGGGGTCAAACACGGCCAGTCAACAAGTCAACGGGATCTTCTCGGACAGATCTCAAACTTGGACAGGTTACTGTTCAGTACCTGTCCTTTCAATCCATGTAAGCTTTGCTGCGAAAAGTGAGCATTTAGTGGTTGAGGTTGCATTCCCAATGTGGGTCCTTACTGTTGGAATCAGACTGTATAGCGGACACCCTTGTGTGTGTCACTGGCGACTAATCGCTCGTCACGTGGCAAAATTTTATATTTCACAATGGGTGGAAAACCGCATACATACAGTCTGATCTTATGAGACTAAGTGGTCTCCACAGCTGCGTCTCAGTACACGACCACAGCCAGCCGTCGCGCTGGGATGGGCCGCATCGTGACTGTTGGAGGGGTCTTGGTCGATTGGAGACCTCTACTGGGCATTCATATCACTCACACACCACTCACTCCTGTAAATAGTAAGGTTAGGTGGAGAAGAAGGAAGAGGAGGAAGGTTGAGCCCAGCGGAAGGGGTCCGTGGTGAGAACAAGAAGTTCGGGAGACCTAGTGGCCGGTACAGACTTTAGGGTTTATGTGTCATGCTCTTGTCATGGGTGCGGTCTGCAGAACAATTCCCTTTGTCTACCGCAGGGCGCGGTCGTTTTGCAAAACCGCAGGGGCGCGGTGAATAGAATAGTCCTAAGGATCAGCGATTAGCATGTGCATCTTTCCATACAGCCGTGAGGTGCCTGCTGCCTACGGTGCAAAGGCCCGGGCCGCCTGTTCGCAGCATGTCGGCACTCTCCGAACAACATTACAATCGTAACCAACAACCAGTACGCGGTGCAAATTGGTCGCCCATGGTCGCAGTCTGGCCGCCGATCAGTCTAATCCTCGCGCATTTTACAGGAAAAGAAGAAAGCAAGTCCCGCGGCTTCCCCCAGGCGATTCCGGCCCCCTGCGTCTGGCCTGATCGTGATGACTCGTCTTCTGCCCTTCCTGACAGCCTGAGTGCCTGACCCCACGTTCAAGACCAATTTGCCCTTTGCAGAAAGCAGGCTCCCGTGCCTTGTGGCCTTGTGACTGCGTCGTCTGTCTGTGGTTTGCCCTTGCCGACGATTGCTTATAAGCAACCCCCAGCTGACTGCTCTCCCGTCCCTCTCTTCCTCTGACCCTTACCTATCTTTACTCTCTCATCCTCTCCAACAGAACCTTTCCACCCTCACATATCATTATTCTCAACATGTACGCCCGTACCATCATCACCCTGGCCATCGCCGCCGCCGTTGCCTCCGCTGCCGTTGTCGGTGAGTTTTATACAGCCATGGAAAGTATCGGTTGTGCAGGATAGTACTGACAACAGCTTCCATTTCTCAATATCGCCATTTACAGAGAACGAGGCCCGTCTCTTCGCCCCTAAGCCCTCAGCTGCTGGCCCCCCCGGCACTGCCCCCGTTGCCGGCACCGTCTGCTTCGACGCCTTTGACTGCCTCTTCGGCGGTGGAGGAAAGGGCTCCGTCTGCTCCGGCGGCAAGTGCTACACCACCACCACTGGCACTTCCACCAAGAGCGGCAAGCCCCCGAAGACCACCTCCACTCCCCTCCCCTCCGGTGTCCCCGCTGGCTACCACCTCGTTGCCGGCCGCGGGTGCTTCGACTTCGGTGACTGCCTCCTCGTACGTGTTCATGTTGAGTTCAACGACATCACCCCAGCATCAGTACTGACGAAACTTCTTCTCCTCTTACTCGTATCTTCTTTGAACAGGGCAACTTCAGCGACTCCACCCAGAAGTGTGTCAGCGGCAAGTGCTACTCCAAGAACTAAATTGGAGACCACTTCCCAACCGCTTCCCTGGCCAGTACCGAGGTTCATCCAAGCAGCTCCACCACGCAACGCACCTATACTCGCTACTAATCATGGCAGAGGGCGTCTCTAGCTGATTCCAGGCGCTCCATCTGTCCTTGGTCGACCTGCAGCCCACCGATCCTCCTACCTTACTACTATCCCTCGGGCCGATCCACGACTTTCCTGGTTCGTGCGACTGTCAGCGCCCAAGGCGATCAACCATACATTCTTTCACTCATTTGTACCGCATGACTTATTGAGCAGTAAATCCCATACACACCAGCATCTCCAAAACATCTTACGTTGTGATTGAGCAGACCTCTTTCCTTCAGACGAAAGCCGTGTAAAGGGACCCATGCTGGGACCATGGAATTGGGGTACTAGTCAGGATGTCCTTGATCTAATTAGCTGAGTATGGTCACTCGCCCCGCTTCTCCCGTGACAACCTAGCTCTCTGTTACATATCTCCATTTGCAACTTGCAAGAATGCAAGCCGACTTTGAGGATACGACTACCGGACTGCTGAACGGGCCTGTAAACAGGCTGCACCGCGGAACGATGGGGGTGGTATGCACGAAGATGCGATGCTATTGACTTCCTTTTTGGTGACCCTACGCTGTTTCCCACAGCCAAGTATAGCCAGACCCGCCCCCAAGCCCTCCGCAGGCATACATCAACTCAATAATCCACCACCCTCCATTCACCAGGCTTTCCCAGGTCCTGTCAGACGTACATCTGCGCAATGTCCTATTTTTTCTCCACCTCCTCCGCTAACATTGAGCATCGCATCGTGTGATTGTGAAGCTGTCATGGTCTTGGTGAAGGGGGGCGGCCAACCTGGGGTTATTGATGCAAGTAGGTGCACCTTCCGCTAGCTTCCCCGCACAATCACAACTCTTCCGTGATTGACCGCTTGACACCAAGGTCGATTCTGCCCCTTCTTTGAACAGCCCATGGACAGCTTTGGCATTATAACTCGAGCAGGAAACACCGGGAGAAGCTTCGTGGTGCCCCCATCAGCTCGCCATATCATTTTGAGATGTACAGGCCGATTTGTTGATGCCCCATGCTGTCCGAAGAATGCCAGATTCTGAAGACCATGTGAAATTAAGCTTAGCGGTCAATGTCAGGTCCTGGCGGACGTTCACGAAATCGTAGCGGAGGTTGAAACAGTTTACCGTTATTGATCCATAACCGCCCCGTAGGGTCAGGGTCGCCGACACCACCGTGACCAACTTTCCAGGACCTCGACGTTTTGCCCACTGACTTGCTGTGGAGTGTCCCATTAAATATACAGAGTGCTGCTCAAGGCGCTTTGGGGTTGCTCTGTCTGTGCAAGTCAATGTTGGTAGGGATGTTCGTGCGCTGGTGTTGACTGCGTTCAACATCTTCCCCCAAATGTGGGCTACGCCTGAACAACGCAGCACCTTTCTCACCTGTCCACATCCCTCACACTTAACACGACCGACCCAAGCGAAGGTCAGGGATCACTCAGCTATTTTTTCCAAACCTGATGAGCCCTACAGCATGCTGTTTCCTTATGTAGAACTGTACGTTTGTGCGGTGAATTTCAAGGTTAGATGTTAAACGGCCAGATTGTGTCCCTTTGCCTCTTCGGACACAACCCTCGAAGCCAGGATGATCCATCTCCTCAGCTGAACACACAGCGGGTCTGCGGATCAGCTGGGGCGATCCGAAATAAATCATAGTCTCGCCGGCGAGCTTTTTCCTTGTGCGCTCTTGGTCTGTGGTATGTGCTCACTTAGGCATCAGTGCTGTGAAGGATGGAAATGTATCCCTGTATCCCTAGTCTCTGTAGCCAGCGCCAGCGCGACGGTGAACATCGACGTCGCGCGATTCGGCCAAAGGCTCAAGCACTCAACATCTCTCAAGGAGGCGGCCACACAAAAATAACAAAGGGCAAAAGAAATCACGAAGTAGAGGTTGAAAGCATGAGAAGAAAGACTCAGGTTAAGAAGGGGGGTTGAAAGGGATGGGCTAAAAGGTAAGCGGAAGGGAGAGGGGGTTACAATTCAAGAGAGAGAAGGAACAAAGAAAAAATTGGGGTTGGGGTGGGGTGTGTTTTAGGAAAGGTTTGACGATGGGCAGACCATGAGAGGGAAGCAGAAAAAGAAGAACGGGGCGACTTGTTGATGTTGATGATGATGTTGTTGTTGTTGTTGACGTTGATTTGGATGATGATGATGGTGAAGAATCGAGAAGTCGGAGAAAAGAGAAAGAGAAGATTTGCCGCATAGACGAGGAGAAAAGTGGAGAGAGAAGGGAGAACCCGAGGCCTGGAACGATAGTGATAAAGGCGGAAAGGAAGAATCGTAGAGTGAGACCGAGGAAGAAGGAGGCGGGATGGAAAAATAAGCAGACGGGAAGAAGACCGGAAAGACGGGGCAGCAGATTTGGACGGGTTGCCTTGAGATAGCATGGGTTTTTTTCCCCCTTGAGCCGGACCTTGAAGTGAGCGAGCTCATGGGGGGGGCGGAAGGGAGAGGCTCTAACCTAAATCGACGTCTCGGAGGGGCGGACCAGGGTCGCAGGCGGAGTATAGGGTATACGAATACGGGCATGGATGCGTCGCGAGTTTCCCGACGACTTCTTGAGGGAGAAATATAAGGATGCTGGCGTGATGAAAAAAAGGCGTCCGCTGTGAATCCGCATCCGAGTAGTTCCCCCCGAACCGACGTGCTCTTATGCCAGACCGTTGCCTGCAAGCTGGCATCGGTCCAAGAGCGCATGATAGATAAACTTGTACGCCCCTGAAGAATAAGGTTGAGAGAGAGAGAAGAAGAATGATCAGCCTGTGAGTCAACAATTTACAAAACGGGACCAAAAAAAAATGGGAGGGAGCAAACTCACAGAGGTTTCCCTTCATACGACGAATATCCACACTGTACAAGCCAGACAAGTTCTTGATCCTGGTAATCTCAACCGAAAAACGGACCTCCTGTCCACCATCGACCGACCCTTCGCCATAGATCGGCGGAGGCATCGCATTCGGATCATCAACCATACCACCACCAGCTCCCGCGTTCCCAGGCGTAGACGCGCCCGTCGCACTGCCACTCCCACCCGCGCCGAGAGCCATCGTGGCAGACGGAGTCAACGAGGCATTGTTCTTCATCGGAGGACTGCTAGCGGTAATCGTGCCCCGTCGAAGGAAGTTCCGAATGCCCGAACCAGTCTCTGCCCCGCCCAAAACAGCAGACGAAGGACTGGTCGGAATCCCAGCAGAGGCCTTAGCAGCCGAGCGCTCCATCTCCGCCTCGCTCGGTCGGAAGACAGACGATCGAATGGAGAGTCCTAATCCTTGCGTCGCACCAAGCAACGTCTTCGCCTTCTTTCGACGAACACACTCCAATTTGAACTCCTCGTCCCGCTCCTTGCGCACCTCGATACCCATCTCGTACAGCGCCTTCCGGACCTCGGCGAACACCTGAGGTGGCGCCCGAGAGGTGAGCGCAGATTGGTCGACCGCACCCAGATGCTCGCGTAGCACCGTGTCCGTGAACGGTCGAACAAGGGAGAGCTGAGAACCTCCCGCAGGACCCTGAGCAACAGAAGGCGTCGCGCGCGGAGTAGCCGTTCGCGCATCGTCGTCGTCCCCTCCGTGCTCCCTGCTGTTGTTGTTGTTGTTGTTGGTAACCTTTTGCGCAGAAGCACTCCCAATACTGTCCGGAACCGTCGTAGCGACCGTGGAGCTCGTATAATGCGTTCCCTGACTGTGCGTCCCGGAAGTCGACCGCGAAGAAGGCATCGAAGCCGACGGATCAGGACTACGTTCCGCGCCCGTGACGACAAGCCGAGGCGTCCCATCCTCAAGAGCACCGTTCCCACCGTTGCCCGCACGCGAGGGCGTACCCTCCCCACCACCACCACCCTCTTCGAGCTGTTCGACCGTCTCCGACAGACCAAGACGAGAAGGCGTACCAGACGCAAGCGAAGACCGGTCCAGATCAAACGGAGGCTGGTCGGTAAAGTTACCCTTGGAGAGACTCTTCTTCCGGAACCAATCCATCACCTTCTTCGCCGCACTACTCGAGGGTCCCACAGAAGAGCTATCGCCAGCCGAGGAGTCAAAGAAGCCTGGGGAGCGGAAGGAACCATTCGTAGAACTTCCAGCAGGTCCGAAGGAACCCTTGACGCTCGGAGTCGTGAGCCCAGGACTGGGCGTAGCACCACCCGCTGCCAAATCCTGAGTCTGCCCCTTCGGCGCAGGCGTCGAAGGAGGCTGCTGCGTAGAATCCTTCCTCCCAAACCGAGCAGTCAACCTCCTCTCCTCCTTCACAGCCTTCTGATTCTCCTTCTCCTTCTCCTTCTGCGCAGCCAAAAGCTTAGCCTTCTCCCGATCCCGACTCGCAGGTGATTGCTCGTTCGCCCGGCCGGCAGACACGACCAGACTCATCGCTTTACGACGTCCACCACTTCCACGACCATTCTGTTGCTGCTGCTGCTGCTGCTGCTGGCCCGCGTCGCGTCGACGAATGTCCGTGCTGCTGGGAGGACCCATGACGTTCTCCATAGGCTCATCATCCATGTGCGAAGGCGTACCGACCGGCGAACCGTTATTAGAGGAAGGCGAGTTGTTATTGTTGTTGCCCAACAAACGAGAGAAGAAGAACTTATCCGTAGAAAGACCCTTCCTGTGTCGCGCCGCGCGACTCTCGCTCGACTTGGGTGGCGAAGACGTGCTAGCGGGCGCAGTCACTGTGTCCGTAAGCATGCTCCCGCTCGTGACCGGCATGGCCGTCCGAGGTCGGGTGGCGTCGTTACGACGTCCATTGGCCTTCGCCGTCCCACCATTGACGTTGACATTGGTAGGGACAGGAGGAGCAGGCGAAATGGTGCTAACAGAGCTAATCGTCGAGCCAGCGCTAGACTCTTGACCAGGGAAGGCGGCAGATCGAGACGCAGGCGACGACGAAGACGTCATGCCGTTGGAGGTAGGAGGAAGCACCTCCTCACCCGCCACACTGACAGATCCAGCCGCGACCGAGCTGGCAGTAGGCGTAGCCGAGCCGTCCTGAGCCGCAGCAAAGCTACCCGTTTTCTGCTGCTGAGGCGTCTTCGCGCTGCCCTCACCACCGGACGACGCAACCTTGGAAGGACTCGCGGTGGAGGAGTCTTGACTTCCGTCACAGGACTAGGCATGCCCATACCACTCCCACTACCACTGGCCGTCCGAGATCCCGATCCAGATCCAGAAGCAGGAGGAACAACGCCTTCGTTCCGCTTAGGCGTCCTGTTCAACTCAGCCTGGATCTGCTTCTCAGCATCAGGAACAATCGTCGTCTTCCCCTCCAACACAAACGCGTTGTTCGAAGCCGCATGATTGCCACCGGCAGCAGCGGCGGCGGACGACGGGCTGTAACCCGAACCAGAAGGCTTCCTACTCGAAGGCACCGAATCCACACGCGGTACCTTGGGAACAGGCGGCACGACATCATTGCTGTGCTGACGCGACGACGCAGACCGTTTGGAATCAGCCGACGTAGTCCGACTATCATACTCAAGCTGGATCGTATGACGCTGATGTTTCGAGCCTGCAGACTGTTGCTGCTGTTGCTGTTTGGCCTCTTCGGCTGCTACCATAGCTTGCGAGGGCGTAGGAGCTGCAGCGTTGCGGGAATGGTTCCACCCACCCGGTGCAGCCGCGGGCGCCTCGGCAGCCAGGATCTCCATGTTCGGTCGCGGGTAGCCTGCACCCGTAGCGCCGAAGGGCGAAGGTGCAGCCGTAGGAGTCGGCATAGCTGTCGTGGGGCGTTGGGTGGTCCGACCGGCGTGGTGAGTAGCCCCACCACCGGCGGCTGCAGACGCGGTCGTCGGTACCGTACCGGAGGAAGACTTATGACCAGCGTCCTGTCCCAGTCGATCAGGCACGGTGGAGGTAGTAGCCATTGCGCTCTGATGGCGCTGTTGGCGGGTATCGAGAGGGAGACCATTGCTTGCTGTGCTTCCACTGACGCTGGACGTACCAGCGGCGCCGAGCAAGAGACCGTCGGCTGCGGTTTGACTGCGACCCATCGCCAAGTTTTGCTGGATGCGGACCTTCTCCTGCGCGAGCATTTGTTGGTGGTATGCCTGCCTTTTCCGTGTCTGCTGTTCCTTGGCGGCGCGTTCGAGTTCGTCGACGCTGAACTTGAAGAGCTCCACGTACGGGCTGAGCCAAGGGTGGGCCATGACCATGGGCAGGGTTGCTCTGAGGAGTGGGTCAGGGACGAGCATCTTGCTGAGCAGATCGCGAGGCTGCTCGGTGATGTAATCCGGGAAGGAGAGAGGGGTGGCCATAATGTACTTGTAGAGGAGGTTGATATTGTCACCATCTGGATTTTGCGGGTCGTCGTCGAAGGGGAGGTAACCGGCGAGCATGGCGTAGAGGATGACACCGCATGACCAGACGTCGACTGCGGAGCCTGCATAGAGACCGTCCTGGACGACGAGTTCGGGAGCGGCATAGCAAGGCGATCCACAGCTGGTGGCCATGAGATCATCGCGCTTGTCCTCGAAGTTGTTGGCGAAGCCGAAGTCGGTGATGATGACGTTGCGGTTCCTGTCGAGGAGCAAGTTTTCGAGCTTGAGGTCGCGATGGATGATCTTCTTCTGATGGAGGTAGTAGACACCTGAGATGAGCTGGGCGAAGAGTTTGCAGGCGTCCTTTTCCTTGAGATACTTGTGCGCGAGGATGTGATCGAAGAGCTCTCCACCTGTGATGAGGGAGATGAAGGTATCATTTTGTGTCAGTTTGGAAAGAGGGATATGAGAAAAGGGGAGCGTGCGTTTGAAGAAGAAAAGTACACACCTGATGCGTATTCGAGAACGATGCCGATGTATCTGTCTGACTCGATGACTTCGAATAGCCTGACGATGTTCGGGTGGCAGATGTCCTAATATAGATAGAGGCTTTGAGGATCAGCAGTGATGAAGAGAGAAAAGAGAGGTGGAGAGAAGAAAGTACTCACCTTGAGGACCTGAATCTCCCGTTCGACCTTGGTCATCTTAGCCGGATCCTTGTTCGAGCTATCCAAACGCAAAGGCCCCTGATCCCCACCGACGACCTTATCACGCTTGATGAGTTTGACAGCGACTTCCTCACCCCACTCGCGATGAACACCCAGTTTGACTTTTCCGAACTCGCCCTCGCCCAAGGTCTGGAGGAGGAGGTAGTTTCCGAAGTATACTTGCTGTCGACGTGGGTGTGCTGCGAAGTAGGTGACTGCTGCGGGGGAGGTGAGGGGTACGCCTGCGGGTACGAGGGGTGCGGAGGGTGCTGATGCATTGTTGCTGGCTGTTAGCTGTTGTTGCTGCTGGTGGTGCTGCTGATGCTGCTGCTGCTGGTGGTGGTGGTGTTGCTGCTGCTGCTGCTGTTGGTTGTGGTGATGGGATGAGGAGTGGTGATGCTGAGCCCCACCCATGGTCGGATGAGCGCTTGCCCTGCGCTCGGTGTATGCTGGGTCGGATGGGTTCATGGCGTGTATTATACGAGAGAAGTCTTGGAGGAGTGATTTATAGAGAAGAGGGAGAACTCTTTGTGTATATGTTGGATGTATGTTCTGTCGAGTGCTGAGTGAGTGAGCGAGTGTGTGGGAGGGTGAGAGAAGTAATTGATCCTCCTTGTCGTCTGGCGTGCGCGTGTGTGTGTGTTCCTCCCTCGCTCCCTGTTTCCGATTGTCCTGAGTTTGTCCTTTGCTGTTGATATCCTTCCCTGTGTGCTCGCTGTGGCTGTCGATCGTTCAATGGCGGGAAGGAGGGGAGAAGGGATGATGTGGTGGGACAGACAGACAGAAGGAGGAGGGGGAGATGGAGAGACGAGGTGGGGGTGGGAGGGAAGAGATCGACCTCGCGTTGCTTTTTCCCCTTCCAATTACAACGCCCTCACAACCCATATTGTAATACGCCCCACCCCCCTTGGCCTCCTTACAAACACACCCAATTACCCCTGGTTTATCTTTCCATCACTTCACAACAGCCAGCCAGCGCCAATCTGAGACTGGGATCCGCTCCAGAAGAAAAGAACAAAGCCAAAAGTACAAAGTAAGTCAACACCATCCAAACGCGTGAGATTTCACTGCGAACGAACGCGTGGAAATAATTAAATTCTCTTGGTACCCCACATCACGCATCACCACCTCCAGTCCAGCCCAGCAGCTAGCCCCCACCCGAGAGCATCACAACACACTCACTCTGACCGGCACTTCGGACCGAGCCCGCCGATGAGCCCAATCCTTGAGGCATTCGAGCAAGGATGGATGTTCGCAGCACATGTATAGATGTTGGTGTATTGGTTAGATGCTGGAGAGATAGCGAGGCACTGAGGGTCGATAGCTGTAAATACGGGAAGAGAAGCAAAGAAGCAGCAAGGGTAACCCTCATTCCTCAGCACCCACGGTCCCTCCATAATACAGAGTCCGCGTCAGAGAGCGAGAGAGAGCGGTCCGTAAAAGCGGCTCATCGTTGATCGTCGTCCTTCCTTGCGGCAGTACCCTCGACACCCGCCTCGTCCCCATCCCGCTGAGTAACCAACGGCCTCGAGCTCGTGCTCGCCTCCGCCTCCTCAGTTCCCACATCCGCAGAAGAGAACAAGTCCGGCGGAGACGTCCTGGACGAATCATTCCGAATCATCCCACCCGGCCTCGTCGTTGTTAAGGCTTGCCCCTGCCCCTGTCCCGTGCCCTGTGTCTGCGTCTGCGATTGCGAACGCACAAGAGGCGGCGACAACGGTGGCACCTGACTTCCCTCCTGCGCCGCCCCAGATCCAGATCCAGACCCAGACCACCCGCCAAACAACGAAATAACCGAGCGCCGCTGAGGCAACTGCTTCGCACCCGCCGTAGCAGAAGATCCCACTCCCATCCCACTCCCACTCGGAACACCAACCCCAGAAACAGGCCGTCGTCTCTCCGTCCAACTACCCTGGCCCTTCGCATAATTCTCCCTCCCACGACTCTCACTCCTCTCCCTCTCCCTCTCCCTCGGATCACGCCCTCCAGGGGTCTGACCCTGAGCCTGCGCAGCCGCTTCCGCCCGAA
Source organism: Tilletia indica (assembly GCA_001689995.1). NCBI lineage: Eukaryota > Fungi > Basidiomycota > Exobasidiomycetes > Tilletiales > Tilletiaceae > Tilletia > Tilletia indica. The sequence continues at coordinate 16,691 of MAPW01000126.1, forward strand.
GCGCCTTCCGACTCCGTCGACGAGGTACAGGCGTACTAGGCTGCGACAGCGCTCGCGATCGAGGAACACCATCAGCTCCAGGAGGTAGAGATCGCGCCATCCCTCCCATCCCACTCGCATAGCCGATCCCAAGTCCGTGTCCGTGTCCGTGCGTGCTCGAGGACGAGGGCATCACTATCGGAACCGCACTCGGAGTTGGCGTCGCCAGGAGCAACAGCTGACCCGTACTCAGAGCACTGATCGAAGCAGAAGGTGTCGGTCCACCTCCTCCTGCCGCATTCGAGCTAGATCCTCCCACAAAGCTCAACCGCGGCGTCCGATAGAGCGGCAACAACCCTCCACCAGTAGTAGCCCCAGAAGCCGCCCCAGCCCGACCCGGCGTGACAGGAACACTCATCGCACTGCTATTCCTCATCATCCCATTCGACGTCGCCGATCCCACAACAACATTATTCCCGCCCGGCGATGCAACAACACCTTCCAAGCTCACAGGTATCACACCCACCGTATTCGACAGACCCGGCCTTCCCGGGCTCGCTCCACGAACACCCGCACCCGCACCCGCACTCCCCAGCGCAAAGAGCATCCCAGGTGGAGATCCAGCAGCGAGGAAGGCCGTACCCGTCCCATCCAGCGCAGTCGTAGTCCGACCTCTCCGATTAGCTGCTGCTGCCATACTGAGCGACGGGATCGGCGTAGGTGAGCTCTGGGTATGTTCTGGGACCGGCCGACGCACTGGGAGGCCGATAAGGTCTGCCGCGGTAGGTTGATGAGAGGAGGAAGCTATTGCTGAGCTTTGGATGCTAAGTGCGTCGGGTTCAGCCACGAGCGCTCCTGATTCGCCGAGTATGAGTTTGTCGTCAACCGACGAGGCACCACCTTGGACTCCAGCTCGCTCATCATCGTCAACTTCCCCTCCTTCTTCCTCCTCCTGGACATCGCCCAATACCTCTCTATGCTCTCTAGCCGCTTCTTCACCCTGGCCCATATTTCCATCAGACCCCCGTGCCTCCCCTGATCATCATCATCATCATCATGCCGCCTCGTCAACAAGAACACCCCCGCAAACGTCGTCCCACACCCAAACAAGAAGTTGATAAGCCGATGCGCATCCATATCCTCGAAATCGCGATACAGCACCGCCGAGCCCACGATGGCCATGATGGTGAATAGCGTGAACATCGTCGGGATGACCTGACGACTATCGAAGCGCTGGAGGGCGCGGTTGAGGAAGGTGATCTGCAGGACGGCGGTGGAGGCGAGGACGAAGGCTAGGATGTAGGTGATTGGGTGGCGGAAGAGTTCGAAGGGAGATGGTCCTGCGGAGAGCATGGAGGATATGCCCTTCGTCGAGAGGACCGTGAAACCGCCTGGAGAGAGAGAGGGACGATCTGTTTAAAAGGACGCAGCACGATAAAGCCAGTGCACACATGTAGAGAAACGTACCGAAGATAGCGCATGTCCCCACGTCAAGCAGCACAAACTGATCCCCCAACCTCGTCAGACTAAGAGCGGCAAAGACCGCCCCAAGACTGAGGACGACGGTCATATAAATCAAGAAAACACTCCTCCGAATCGCATCCCACAACGCATCCGGTCCCAAAGCCGGATCGTCCTGCCTACTCGAGAAAACAACAGTGACAGCCCCCAAGATCGCCAAGAAGATCCCCCCCAGATCTCGAAGGCGGAATTTCTCGTGGAGTAAGATGGGCGCGATGATGACGTTGGAGAGTAAGGCTACCGCTCCGAGGGGGGCGACGAGGGAGGCGGGTGCGAAGCCGTAGGAGATGAAGTTCCCTGCTTCTCCTAGAGTCATCAGCCCTATCCCGCACCACCAGAGGCGGGAGCGGAGGAATTTGGTGTTGGGCCCTGGACGAGGGTTCGTAGAGGAGGGAGCTTGATGGGAACTCCGGTGGGAGAGAAGGAGTGGTTGGCTCTCGCCGTCGTCGTCGTCATTGTTGTCCTCGGTTGTTGGTTGGTGGGTCTCGTACTCGACGTCGAGGAGTTTGGACTTGCTTTGGCTGGGAGGAGAAGGTGTGGAGTCTACTTCGGTGCTAGAACCCGATCGTTCCTGAGATTGAGGCTGTGGTTGAGCTGACAATGAGTGCGATGCTTCGTCCGTCAACTTGGAGCGCGGGGCAGGGGAAGGGGATCCAGGTTGCGAGGCTCGATTTGGTGAAGAGGAGGAGGAGGACGGCTCTGATTGGGCGATGGTCTCCATGCCGTGTCGAGGTGTGAGATGTTGGCTGGTGCGCGCTGAGGCTAAGGGCGACTCGGACTCTTCCTGGATGGTGTCGACTTGTACCCTGAAGCGCCGATTCCCCGCGTACTTTCCCTCTTCCTCCTCCTCCTCCTCCTCATCGTCATACCCATCCTGATCGTCAAACCCGTCCTCCTCCTCGTCATCGTCATCGTGCTCATGCTCATCGTCGTACTCCTGCTGCTGCTGTTCCTGCTGGAGTCGGATATGGGCCATCTTCTGAACATTGAGAGCGACACTGATGATGATGTTGGCTGTGATGGCGATGACGATGCCGATGAAGGCCGGCCGTTTGCCGACTGATGCTGAACCGGCTGATGCTGGAGTGGGGCTGAGCATGTCGCTGAAGGAGGAGGAGAGATGCTCGAGCCATGTCTGCTGGAGGAGTATTAGAGGCGCTGCCATTATTGTTGTGCAGTAGTCAGCACCTGCAGCGCTTGAGCGACGGCCGTTTTCGAGGACTCCCTTCTGTTTCCCTGTTGAGAGCGAGCGACTGGGTTGTGTGTATGCGAGTGAGTGTGTGTGAAGGTGTTGGAGGAGCTCACCATCAGCAGCAGCGAGCTCGACCTCATCCTCAATCATCGACTCCTTCAAAAAAGCTCAACAGGTGGGACGCCGTCTTAATGTCTTTCTCGGCCGAAAGCAACGCCGGAAAAGACCGGAGTAAAGTCCCGGAACCATCCGGACTGCGACCCACCTCGTCCCAAGAAGAAAGTTTTGACCTTGCCATCAGCAGCGACCATTCGACATCAGCATCGACAGCAGGAAAGAATGATACTCACTCGCATGGGAAGCAGCAGCGCACTCATCATGGCCACCTCGTCTTCAGCCAGAACCATGCGCACAATCACAGGCGGCCAATCGATGAGCTTGTTGGGCAGAACGACAGCAGCATCAGCATCAGCATCGAGCTCGTCGTCCACAACACTCAGGTTACCACTTCCCTCTTCTGCGCGATATCTGTCCTCAGCATCATCAGGGGCTGGAGCACGACGGCCAGTATCTTCCTCCCTCCTGCTCGCCAGCTCCCGACACATCGTAGCAGCCCGGCATCCTGCAACACTCGCACTCGCAGCAGGATCAACTCGCTCCCTCTCCCTCTGGCCCTTCTCCCGATCACAACAACCACAACCTTCCCAACAGGCATCAGAAGCAGTAAACTCAGCAGAGGCGCACGTCCAGCAGACCGCACACGATGCCAAAGAGTCTCTCGCTTCTACCGCTTCGGACGCTCAGCAGACCATCGTCAACACAGCGGCCGACATCTCCCACAAGACGACCGAGGTCGCTCATAATGTACAGGAGGGTGTCGTCAGTAGTTCCCAGGCTGTATCTCAGCTCGTCTCGACTGTCGCTTCCGGTGGTGAATTACCACACACTCCAACTTTCACCGAGCTCGGACTTGGGACTTCGTGGTGGCCCCCGACGGGCTGGCTCCAGATCTTCCTCGACTATATGACTAGCACGACGGGCTTACCCTGGTGGGCAACGATCATCGGTACCACCGTCACTCTCCGTTTCTGTCTGGCCCCACTCCTGATCTACGTCCAGGGAAACACAATTCGACTGGCGAACATCCAACCGAAGTTGCAGAACATCATGAATGACATCTCCCATGCTAAAGCGACGGGAGACATGGCTTCCCTCCAGGCTCAATCACAACGCGCTCAACAGCTCTTCCGGGAGAACAACTGTCATCCACTGCGCTCCTTCCTCCTGCCTCTCGTCCAGATGCCCATCTTCGTTTCCTTCTTCTTCGCACTTCGCGGCATGGCCTCTGCCGGTCTGCCTTCCCTCAAGGACGGTGGACTGGGCTGGTTCACCGATCTCACCTTGGCCGATCCGTACTACATCCTTCCCGTCGCCAGTTCGGCTCTCACTCTTCTCGTGCTCGAGACCGGCGCGGAGACGGGTACCAACTCAGCCATGGCCAACCCGCAGATGAAGGTGATGAAGAACGTCCTGAGAGGGTTCTTGGGTGTTGCGACTTTCTTCATTCTTGACTTCCCAACAGTGAGTTTAGGCCTCTTCTATGAACGGGGGCGAAAGTTGCAATTCGCCTTACTGATGATCATTGTCTTTCCATTCTGTTCGCCCCAGGCCGTCCTGCTGTACTGGGTCACCAACAACAGTTTCTCCCTCCTCCAACTCCTCGCCCTCCGAACCCGCTTCCTCCGCACCCGTCTCAACCTCCCCGAACGCATCGTCCAACCTCCCGCACCCGTAACACTCACCGCAGGATCAGGTGGATACCGCGCCGCCCCCGTCGCCTCCAAGGACGTCGGTTTCTGGCAGGGCATCAAGCAAGGTATGGATTCTGTCAAGGGTATGGATGCGCAGAGACGCGCGAATGCTCCTACGGCTCTGCGTCGGCCTGCTTCTGCTCCTGCCGCTGCGGAAGAGGGAGGGTCCTCTGTCGCGGCTGTCGCTAGGGATCGAGCGTTGAAGGCTCTCTATGAGCAGGGAGGGATGGGGGCTACTGCTAATGCTGGGCTGTCCGACTCGGCTGCTTCGTCCCCTTCGACTCTGAGTGGGTCGGCGGGTGTCAGTCCTGGGGAAGTCATGAAGGGGATGGAGACGGAGGAACGGAATGCTCGGATTCAGCATGCCCGGGCACGACGTGCGGCCAGGAGACGGATTTGAGCCTCCCCCACGGCTTGGTCGGATTTCCTGACACATTCCTTTTTCACCTGGAGTGCTTTATTTCTTTCCCCTTTTACAAGCCCACCACTCGCACCCTTTCGAAATTCAAAATCCCTTCGTAATGCATCCATCTCCTTACTCCCTGATGCCATCATTTGAGAGGACAGCTTCCGGCTCAGATCCGGGGCTAGGAAACGTCGAAGGTACGCGTGTATTTCAGAAAAAGCATTTACAGACTACCATAGATGGAGGGGAGGAATGGAAGGTTCAAGCCAGGAGGGGGGGGGGGGGGGGGGGGGGGGACGGAAGCCTCTGGGAAAAAGGAGTTGGAAGAGGGCGGACCTTCGTTCTGCGCAAAGGAGAATTGTCGATTGGGAGCGTAAGAAATGGCAGGTGGGAGTTGAGGAACACCTTGTTGTCTGAGGAACGACGCGACCGGTAGGGGTGGTTAATTGTCGCTGCTGAATCGAAGATTAACGTACGGGTGTCGGAGGATTGGCAACGCGGAGAATGATCGTTCAGGAAAGTCGCTGATGGACGGACTCGCCGTCGACAGGGGTTGGGGAGGAGGTAGGATGAGGAGTAGGTTTCGAGCCGCCGGAGGTATATGGGTGTGGGTTGGGTGAGAAATTGGTCGGATTCGAAAACAAGGGCGGGAGGAGGAGGAGGAAATGTCGATCGCGTGAGAAAGAGGGAATCGGGTTGGAAAGAATCAATCGAGCGCGGGGACCGAAGGGAATGGAGAAAGGAAGAACCGGGAGACAGATCCAGAAAGACGGAATTTCGTGACCAATGGGAAGGGACAGTCGAGGGACGAAGGGAACCGCTGACCCCGCCTCCTCAACAGTTGCACGCATCATTACTCTGACCCTGCCCACCACGCAAATCAACACCCCCTCTCCCATTCGCACCAATCGTCGACCCTCTCCCCCCCGCACCCCCAGCCCCACCCGCACCAGGACCCTGACTCGGACTCCCCAACGGCAACTTCCTCGCAATACTCGTGAAGAGCTCCGACACATTCGAAGCATCCTTAGCCGACGTTTCGAGGAAGAGGAGACCTTCTTCATCTGCGAAGGCGCGGGCTTCCTCTGTGGGTACCGCTCGACGGGTGGCGGCGAGGTCGAGCTTGTTCCCGGCGAGGGCGATGATGATGTTGGGGTCTGCTTGCCTTTGGAGTTCGCGGATCCATGCTTTTGCTTTTTCGAGAGAGGACTGTTTGGGGGAGAGGGAGGGAAGAGAAGGATGTGAGTTTTGACGGGACAGACGGAATGTGAGAATGTGCAGAGGAGGGATGTACTGACTGCCTGTGTGATGTCGTAGACTACTACGGCACAGTTGGCATTTCGGTAGTACATGGGCGCAAGAGACTTGTATCTGGTAGAGCAGACGTGTGGTCAGGAACGATGAAGATATGACCGTAAATTAGCAATCTTGTGCTGATGCTCACCGTTCTTGCCCTGCAGTGTCCCTGAGAACGCAAGTAACATCAGTGGAAGAAGGGTCAGTTCATGGATACCTTCTGGGAAAGCGCAGCAGCATTTGCGAAAGCTTACCAGATTTCAAACTTGATGGTTGTTTGGGGGTCGAGACTGAGCGTTTGCGTGAGGAAGGCAGCTGCGCAGACATGGAGGGGAACAAAGGTCAGCATCGTCGGGTGCGTTCATAGAGCCATGTAGACGTTACTACACACCTCCGATTGTGCTTTCTCTGTAGTCATCGAACTGGTCCTTGACGTAGCGGAGGACGAGACTGGGGGGAGAATCGTGCTTGACAGAATCAGTACATGCACATCCCAATGATCACTCTGCGTTTGAAGCATTCCTCACCTGGACTTGCCGACAGCGGACTCGCCTGTCAGAATGGAGATCAAGAAAGAAAGGAAGAAGTCATGGGTCAAGATCGATGTTGGGGGTGGGTGAGGTGGCGGGGACCGATGATCCGGCGATGATACTCACCCAGAAGGACGAGCTTGAACTGATGCATCTTGACACCGCCTGCTGCACCTGCGCGATTCTGGGCCATTGTTTTTGTGTGTTTGGTTGGATTTGTTAGGATTGGAGACGGGAGGGTTTGGAGGTAATGGGAGAGGGGGTCCGAGAATGCTCCTGTCTTTGGTGGTGTTGGTTGTTGTTGGTAGTTGGTGATGGGGGTCCGAATCAGCTGAGAGAGAGAGGTGCTGTGGCCGGAATCTCGCTGAAGATGGGTCGGGTGGAAGGAGGGGATATGCTGTCTGTTGAGAGGGAGGCTGGGCGTGTAGCTGGGTGAGATGATGTTGTGGTTGTTGATGGCTGTGATGAGGGAAAGGTTGCGATGGGTGATGATGCTGTTGTTGTCTCTCTCTCTCACGCAGCAACAATCTCACCAAAACACAGCACACACTCAGCACACACTCAGCAGAATAGCAAGAAGTCTACCACAGCATATATACTTGCATTCACAGTGAGGAAAGTAGAAGTACATAGGAGCAAGGCAGGGAGTGTTGTTGTGTGTATGTATGCTGCCAGCATCAGCGCATGTTTTGATCTCTCTCTCTCAACCCTCGGGCCGCACTCCGCAGTCGATGCCACGTGGTTGACTGCTCTCGGCCGAGAACCTTTTCCAACCCGCCTCACCTCATCATCGACCAGAAGACAAGCTGCTTCCCGCGCTCCACCACCACTTCCACCGCGGCAGCAAGAACAAAAGAGAATAACACGTCGTCGGATTCAAGTCATCTGGCAATCAGTCTTCTCATCCACAGAGACTCACGTGCACTTGCCTCCCTCCGCCCGAAAGCGCATCAAAAGGTCAAAAGCGATCCGAACTACTATCGACTGGAAGTTGGCACAAAGGAACAAGCGATCGACTCTTTCTTGAGCTGGACCCACCGTACACTCGAAGGAGAAATCCTGAGCATCGACCCATTCCTAGCGTTCCGGCCTCCTCCTTCTTCTTGACTCCGAATCAAGTTGCTCGGCATTGGGGAAGAAAGGGAAACCGCGCGGAAAAAAAGACAACCGACCAGCGAGCTTGGGAAATCATCGATCGAGACGAGTACTTAAGGTACACCTGAGGATCCAGAAACGCGCGCGTGCTACAACTCTGCAACTGAGGATCCCTTGAGCTTGCTCCCACGGTTCTGTGAGCGCTGAGCCGACACTTAGACGGACAAGACCATCTGGTATCCATCGAGAAGTCATCGGAGACCAGACGAAGGGAAAGGAAGGAAAACACTTTCCCCAAAGCGAGCGAGCGAGTCGAAGAGAACGAAAAAAGAGCTAGAGAGGCGTTCTCTTACAGAGAAACAAAGAAGGGATGGACAGATACTCTGCACACCCACCCGGTCCCCCAGGATCACGCCCTTACGAAGGAGCCTACCCTCCCGGACCACCACAAGCTTCCTACCCATACCGAACAGACCCATACGCAAACGACCCTTCAGCCTACCCACCGCCCTCCCATTCCGGCCCTGCCAATCCATACGGTGCCCCACCACCACCGTCTGACATGTATGGAGCCTATGGCTCGGGCGGGCCAGGTGGAGTCATGTCTCCAGGCAGGCCAGAACCACCGAGAGGTTTTGCTCCTGCCGGCGGACCACCGCCTGGCGTGAGTTCGCACTATGGCGCCCCTTATGAGTGTGAGTTTCCTTTTTTTCTCTCCCTTTTCTTCCACCGCGTTCGCCCTTCCGCTTGAGAGCGTTCCTACTTGTCGTTGCTTGGAAAATGCTTCTCTGAGGCCCCAAAAGTACGGTTCAGGCGAAGTACTTGTCACCCACATTCGTTCCATTGAGCGGAAGGTCTGTGGGGACAGACCATCGTCAACGACTCAGACGGGAGGCACGCTCGCTCGCATCTTTCGAATTTGCCTCTTCTCATGCCGCTGAGTGAATGCGCATATTTCACGACAAGACAAGCATACAACAGCGAAATCAGGCCATCGATGATCAAGCCAAATCTAGAGATCTCAAATCCATAAACTGACCCAATTACCTACCATCCATTGGACCTTTGTTCTCTTTGTTTTCTCTTCTTTTGACCTCCAGCTGCCCCCTTCTCCACTGCTCCACCAGCTATCTACGGCCACGATCGTCCATCCTACGATTACGATGCACCAGCTGGAGGACCTACGGTGGAGGTGGCGGAGGCTACGGTGGCGGTGGTGGCCCACCCCCGGTCGCTCCGGTCCACCCCCTGATCGCTACTCTCGCCCTGAACGCGATTATGGTGGCGGAGGTCGATACAGCGGTGGTAGTGCCGGTGCCGAATCACGCTACGGTCGTCCTCCGCCCGGTGGTGGTGGTCATGATCGGTACGAGGACCGATTTGATGACCGCGGCCCTCCTCCCGGCCGCTTTGGTGGCGGCGGCGGAGAGGGTGGCGGTGATAGGTATGGCGGTGGTGGCTTTGAGCCGCGCGGTGGGTATCGCGGCCGTGGACGAGGAGGAGGCTTCCGAGGCGGACGTGGTGGCGGACGTGGAGGATTCAACAACGATTGGAATAATCGGGGCGATCCTGGGGCTCCTGTGCATGAGATGTCGAAGAGCGAGCATGAGCAACTTACGCGTGAGCGATTGCAGAGGGAACGACCTTGTCGGACTTTGTTTGTTCGTAACATCAATGTGAGTCTTGCATTTGTGTCCCGTTTTCAAGATGAGGCTTCTATTGGGAAACTGATGACTCTGAATTGGTTCTACGCTCAGTTCGACACGACTCCGGGACAGATCAGAGGACTGTTCGAGCAGCATGGCGAAATCAAGACGTTCTTTGACCTTTCCCAGAAACGCGGTCTCGTGTTCATTACCTATGTGAGTACTGTTCTTATACGTCGAGATCTGTCAAAACAGCGTTGCTGAAGATGATGTTGCGATTCTTGAACATCAGTTTGACATCAGAGCGGCTGAGCAAGCAAAGAGCATGTTACACGGTACTCTCATTTCCGGTCGTCCTGTGAGTCGATCTTATTTATGAAAGTCCTGAGAGCGAACATAGGGCTTCGAGACTAAATCTTCGCTTTTTCCTTTTCAAAGCTTGACATTCACTACAGCTTGCCACGAGAGGAAGAGCAGTCGCAACACTGTGACCGTGACAAGAATCAGGTCAGTACATCAATATCGAACACCAGACCTCCGAGGAACGAGGAAGATCAATGAGCTGACGCTCCCCATCTGTGGATACGTGATGCGTAGGGTACGATCTTCATCATCCTGAAATACTCGAAGCAGCCTCTCGAGGACGAGGCTCTGCGGACATACTTGGAGAAGTATGGCGAGGTCAAGCACATTCGCCCGTACAAAGACAATCCATAGTGAGTGATGGGAGGTAAATGACAATCACAGCTACACTTTTTGTCTGACACACACCCCTCCTACGATTAAAGTGCACGTTTTGTGGAGTTCTTTGACTCCCGAGCGACGCTCGCTGCGTATGATCAACTCCCTGATGCGGAGTTCATGGGTTCGAAGTGGGATGTCAAGTTTGCCTGGGACTTTGTCGAGTACGTTTGCATTGTCTCATTCGGGTCACTTTCTTCGCTTTCTGAAATCATGTGGACTGATCTATTCCATTCGCGATTCACAGGCGTATCTCTCCTCGTCACCTCCGTCAACCGGACTACCAAACTCGTGACCCGCGAGAAAGCTCGCCTGGTCGCAGTAGCGGCCCGCCTGCTGGATATGGACCGCCCACTGGCCGACCTGCAGGACGATATGAGGAACGACCACCCTTTGCTGCTGGCGGTGGTGGTCCTGCTCCATATGCCCGGGAAGAATACGGTCGTCCGCCTCCTCCTGGACCTGTCCGAGGTGAGTCAAATTCACATCTTTCACCCGTCCCGCTTGAAAGGGTGTCTGCGATGGGAGCAGAAGAGCATGTTGAACTGATTGACACCGCGTGATGTATTTTTCCCCTTTTTCTTGCCCCCCCCCCCCCCCCCAGAATACGGCGCTCCGGCTGGTATGAGTCCCGTCACTCCCGCCGCTGGCGCATTTGCTCCCCCGGTCGACGACGCCGGTGCTGCGGAGCGTTTGCAACAGGCGCAGAAAGTCCAAGCGGTGAGCCATGTCCTGGTATCACTTTGTTGAAATCCGTCCAGCAAATACTAACATGCATATTGTGATTTCTGGTTGGCAAACTAGCTCTTGGCTGCACTTGGTCGAGCTGGAGCTTCTACCCCGACTACCGCGGCCGCCGATCCCGCTGCTGGAGCGAAACTCGGCCCCATCAGCTCCTTCGACTACGACTGCACCCACTGCAGGTTCCTCGGCTCCTGAAGCTACTGGTGGTGCACCCGCGGCCAGCTTGCCCGCCAGTGTGCTTGCTCTGCTCCAGTCTTCGGGAGGGTCTACGGCGAACGGTGGCGCTGGTGGACCGGCTGCATCGTCTTCGTCGAGCTCTGCGGCTCCTGCCAGTACTTCGGCCCCTGTGTCTGCTGCTGGTAATGCGCCGCCTGCGAACATCTTGGCCATGCTGGGAGGCCAGAACGGAGCCAAGTGAAAGACAAATATTCGAGTCTTTCCCGCCCTCCCCTCTTTCAGCATCTTTCTTTTTCCAAGCGGGGACGTCGTTGGACGACTTCCTCGCGTTCTCTCGTCTGGCATGCCATGTGTTCTGTCCAGCCTTTGTCATTAATCTCCCTTTGGGTTTCTCTCGCCTCTTGCCTCTTACTTCTGGCTTGGAAAATTCCAGGCTCATTTTTCTCTACATACGTGTTCGTAGCGTCGGTATGTGCGTGAACGCCTGAACGCCTGAGCACAGATCAGCAGCAGCTCTCTTCCTGACTTCTTGCCCTCAATGGCCTCATCCGCCGACGCCTCTTCCCCAACTTCCTCATGCATGGCTCGTCTTTGTCACCGACCATGACAATCCCAGGCCCCAGCGCGACTCGGGCTCACGAAAAGGATGAATGAATGATTCTCTTCACCGGCCCCACCCTGCGTCCCGGGGCGCGGTGCCCATACGAGACCCGCACCCCCTTGCAAACGCGCGGTAGACTTCTGCCACCGCGCCCATGCCGAACTTTCTCTGCTCGCAAGATTCAAGATCACACGACAGTCGACCACTTCTACTCGACACTAGAGAGATTTTGACTGACCTTGCCGGCGGCGTAACACAGTCGTTTGTTTCACTGACAAAGAGCGAGAACACTGCTGCAGTGCCCTCGAGTGCGCCAGGAACAAAGGTTTCGACAATCTCATGCAGGGTTGCCGGCGGTTGATTCGGCATGGGAGACGGGTCGGACTTTTTCCGTGTCTGAATCTTGCCTTCCCTCATCTTAGCCCCTCTCCACACACTGACTTCCATGGTCGGCCCCAGGCAAGCAGGCAACTGAGGATGACGATAGCGTGCTGCCGGCTCTGGATTGCGGCTGCTTGCGAAAGGCCAGCAGATCTCCGGGCGGGGCTGCGTATTGGGACGGGCGGTGTTGTTGGCTGTCGCGCAAGTTGATCGCTGATACAGTTATCTAGCAGCGTTCAATAATTCAGTGTCCGAGCGGGTGAGTGGAATTGCACTCTGTGTCCCTGATCATCTCCCCGAACTTATTGCATATCTTAGATTTCTCAGAAGATAAAAACAGCTAGGTATTTGTTAGATGCATGCCACCGACGATAGGAAAGCGGGGCGGGAGCGCGAGAGGTTGGGATATCGAGTGATAAGCAAACAGAGCTGAGCGCTACCATCACTCTGTCTGCATACAAGAAGGACTTGTTCTGAGTACCGCACGGCTGACTGCTCTCTTTCTCCCTTCCCACAACGCTATCTTCTCCGTCTGCTCATCCTTTCACCCTCATCCACTCTGCACTGATGTACAGCCAGGATAACATGCGACTTCTTTCGCCAACCTCAACCTCATCCTCGCGCATGGACAGCAACGACGATGTTCAGCCATATGCCTGGCGAGACTATCCATCCCGTGCTTCATCATCCTCACTCGATCTCTCCATCAGCTATCACGAGAATGACCACCTGATACCATCATCCCCTTCAACCCCGGGCTGGATCTCGGCATCCAGCCAATTGTCCAGAGCCGACAAAGAGAACGAAGCGACCCACACTCTGTCGATGGTCGGTCCTCTTCGCTATCACCATCATCGCGACCACTGGATACGTCGTCTATCTGAATCGAGCCCTTGCGGCATCATATCTGAACGGCATCCTACAGCCAGGGACACCAACACCCCCGCTTCCGTCAAAGTCTGACGCAGAAGTAGAATACTCGAAGAACGCAACCAAAGCACTCTCCTCACCACTCCCCATCCATCTACACCACCCACCACCCAAGTCAACATCCTTCCCTCACTTCGACCTGGACTACTACGATCTACCACTCGAGCACCGGCGGTCCATCAAACCCATCGCATCACTTGAGCCTCTACTCGCGCATGCCAAATGTGCACAGCAATGGGTAACAAACGGAACACTCTGCAAAGACTTCCCAACGCTCACACCTCCTTCCATCGACATTCTCTACACATGGGTCAACGGAACAAGCCCACACTCTGCCAATCGCATGCTATACTCCTCATCACCTGACGGGTGGTGGGAGGAACACTGGCGACCGGACCCTGTCACCGAGTTCAACAATCGACAGAAACGAGCCCGACCATATCCTCCACCGACTACACTGCCAGCATCTTACGCCGACAAACTTGCAAACGCTCACAAGCCCAAACCCAAGTGGACTGCTCCGTTGAAGGTGGACAAAAAGAAGCCCAAATCCAAGTGGGTTCCTCCGTTGCAGGTGGACAATGGCGACAATCGATTCCGGGAAACCTCCGAACTCAAATTCAGCATCCGGTCCTCTGTCAAGTACATCCAAAATCTCGGTAGCATCCACGTCGTCTCGCCAGACTTTGCCCGACCTCACTCTCGTACATCAGAGGAGTTGCCTCAAGATCGATTCTTGCTTCCTTCCGATCTACTTCGGTACGAGTCTTCGGACAGCTTCCATGCCTTCCCTCAGAACAAGTCCAGTACTGCGCTCAGAGCTGGTCAGGTCCCGTCCTGGCTCGACTTATCCCAGAAGGTCATCCTCACGGGAGACAACGCCATCCACATCCCACCCTCAACTGCCAAACCCAACACCTCCACACTCCGAATGCACCACGACTGGTCATCCTTCACCCCGAGCTGGCTCCTCCAACCATCCTCCATACCTGAATACTTCACCACACCCAAGTCTCAGAATGGAAACACTCCGTCCTACCCACCTTCAACTCCATGTCTATCGAGGCGTACTTAGGAGACGAAACGGGGCTGGGAGACGTCTTCGTCTATGCGAATGATGACTTCTTCCTCTCGAGTCCCCTGAAGACGGAGGACGTCCATACGCCACTCTACGGCCTTGTGCTACGCTTACAGGCGGACCAGCGAGTCATCGGCTCCAAGAGTGGGTTCTTGTCATCCGGAGACCACATCAAGGGGGGCGAATGGCCGTCCTACCGTCGATCGGGCTATCTCCTGGACGAACGCTTCGGGAGGAGGGATCAAGGTCGGATGTACATGCAACATGTCCACAAGAGTTTGCATCGATCTCTGCTTGAGGAATCTCGGATTGTGTTCGACAAGCCTATCAGGGAGGCGGCTGGGGCTAGATTCCGGGGTCAGGGTGAAAGCGTCAACACGCCTTTCTTCGTACAGATGTTCGTCATTGAACGTCATCGGGAGGCGTTGCTCTGGACCTTCTTCATGCTCAGGAATGATGTGGACGGGGATGGATACTACGGGCGATCGAAAGGAGGAGAATGGGAGACGGTCTTGAGGGAGATGGGATTAGGATCCACCTACAGTGTCCGTTCCACCAACTCGGACAAGGTCGAACCTATCACAGACTTTGCGACTGCATTGGACCTTCTGGCTTCGGGTGATGAAGAGCTGTTGATCGCTGTGCCCGACCACGCCGATCCTCCCTTTCTCAATCTACAGCCAACCTCCGCACAAGCAGCGGCACTGGAAACTGGAAACCCTACCCAAAAGAAGCAGCTTCCGAAACGTCCACCTACGTCTTCAGCCATCTCGATGGCTATCCTTTCCTGCGTCTCGGAACACAGCCGAAACCATCCAAAGCGAAAACCCGCCATCCACCATGCCGACAATGATCCAAACCGGTTCGGCACGCATAGCTCTGGGGGAGGTGGTTTGGGTGGTGGACGAATCTCATGGGAGCGGCCTGGCACTTCCAAGCTTGGATCGTCGTCGACCTACTTCGGAGTCGAACCATGGCCGACGTACTGGCCTAAGACGAGCCAGGACGAGAGGAAGTTCAAGTACGATCCGTCGAGGCCGGCCTGTCGGATTGAGCTGGTCGGGAAGTGTCTGAGGAAGGACTGGATTGTTCCTGGTGCTGATGGGGATGAGGCTGTTTGGGCCAAGGGACCGAAGGCGGAGGATGTTTTCAAGATGTTCGCATTTGAGAAGGTTGAGTGTGGTGATTGCTGTGAGTATCAGAGAGCCTCTGCCATTGGACTCTCTTTCTGTCTCTGACTCTTTTCCCTCTCCTTTTTTCCTTCGCAGTGATTCAAATGCTCATGCACAACAGCGGACAAAGCGGCTATTCCGCCTTTCTCCCTTCTCCCTCCCTCCTCTTCCCCTCCGACCTTTCCTCTACAGTCCCTCCGAACCGAATCCCCCAGACTCCACAAGAACCTCACCTGCCCTTGACACCAACTTTCAACACGACCACCTTCTCCCTTACCCACATCGCCACTCTAACAGGCCATACCTCCCAATCCCGCCTCCGTTTCGCCACCTCCCTCCTGACCCGGTACGCTTACACCTCGCAGATTCTCCCATCGAATTCGTCCGGATAACGGTAGCCGGGGCAAGCTGGCGAGAGAACGCGGTGACGAACGCTGTATGGAAGGCCGATGTGAAGTTGACGAAGGCGAAGAAGCTGGCAGGGTTCATTTGTTTGAATGATGATATTGGGAGTACGGCTAGCTTTAAGAAGACGGAGGATGGGGTTGATCGGGCTGAGGAGGCTGTGAGGGGTGTTGTGAGGCACTTCATGGAGACGAGGGTATGTTACTGTTCTGAAGAGGCTCTAAGGTCGGTTTCCAACTCCTGACGCCCTTCCTTTTCTCTCTCCCTTCCTTCCTCCTTACCTTGCTGAGCAGTGGCCAGACGTCTCCCCATTTGAACGCCAATAATCAAGGATTCGCACAGGAACTGCAACCTTACTCAAACCAGGATCGCACCAAGACCCTCCTTCTCCTTCATTCGTCAACCATCAACTTCCATCCCCTCAGCAGGCTAGGGCGGCGTAGACGTTTGGAAACGGGGCCAAACCCCAACCCATCGATTTCTCACTCATTCATTATACACTTTTATTTATTTGCATAGCACCGCAGCCTGCTGGACACAGGCACGCAGGACGGAAGCCATACACAACACTCTCTTCTTTTCCTCATCGCAGACACTCCCTCTCTCTTTGCTTCTTGGTCACCACCTCCGCGCTCCTGCTCCTTTGTATTGCATTTCCTGTCATGGAGTCGTAAACTTCCAAAAGCTTGAATCAGTCATTCCTCCCTTCGTTCTCTTTTGTTTCGCCTTCGAGCATCCTGTTGAGGGCGTTGGGCGCGCGAGAGTACTCGTTACGCGTGATGATGTTGATGTGCTGGGTTTGCATTGAAAGTCGGGTACGAACAGAGGACGATAAGAGGTGTCCGACAGAAAACAAGCGTTGCCATGCTGGATACACAGCAATGGTCTCTATGCGCTGACGAAAAGTTCCGCTGGAGATCACACGCAAGAGAAGGGGTTAGTCAGTGTCAACACGAAGTCGGTCGAATGAGAAGGAGAAATTGAAAGAACTCACGGGTCTGACCCTTCACAAACTCCGCCACGGACTGAACACGCTCGCACCACTGGTTCAACCTCTCCTGCAAGGCCTCGATCTGTCTCCGATCCAACACCCTCGGTTGGACCCAGGTAATCCGAGCCACCTGCGCATGCTGATCCAACGTACCCCGAATCAACCCCAAACTCAACGCCTTCATCACCAAATGCTCAACCTCATCGACCGGCAACCTCGTCTCTGTCGCGATCGTCTCAAAGGTGAGCGTCCGGTCGTCGGTGGATCGCTTGAAGACGGACTCGATGAGGGCCATGAGACAGATCTTCTGACGGAGGAAGTCGAGGTTTTCTTGGAGTAGAGGTTGGTGAGTTGGTAAGTTGGGGAGGAGAGATTCGAAGCGGCCTAGGTCGCCTGCGTTGAAGGCGAAGAGGAGGTCTGAGAGCCAGGCGTGTTGAGTCTTTTGGAGGGAATCGAGGATGGGGTGGAGGAGCTGATTTTTGTTTTTTGAGGAGAGAGAGAGAGAGTTAAAGAGTCGTCAGTTTTGGATTTCTTCACAAGAGAGAACAGGGGGGCTGCTAAACAAAACTCACCAGCTCGCCAAAGTTGTAGATTGTGTCTCCCAACAGAGCCGACACGCTCAATCGTGTGCTCGCTGGACGCGATCCTCGGCAGTCAGGTCGGTGTCGATGTTCACGCACGCAAGGAAGAGGAGCGAGTTCTTGTAGTAGTTTGCATACTCCGCCTTTGCCTGTTCACGTCGCGAGAAGCAGGGAGGCAGAGGAGAAGAGAAGGGAAGGGAAATGAATTGGTCAGCCTTCTCCCTCTCTGATCTCCATTAATGGAAGTCCATGAATCAATGAGGTACCACACTCACCTTGAAATAGTCCCCACTGACACGATAGTACGCCGCATGAACAGCATGCTCAACCGAATCAAACCCATCCAGAATCTTCGCACACCGATCCATCCCTTCCTTCGTCCCCTCCAAATCGCCCAAGACCAATTGGAAATGAGCAGCCTCCATCCGAGCGAAGACATACGCGTCGTCCGACCTGGTCGCAGCCACCGCACTCGTCGGTTCTGCGGGTTTCGACTCTGCTGCTGTCCCATCCGCCGCGGACTTCTCGGCAGGAGGAGCCGTCTTGGAGACGACCGCCTCGTTCAGGAAGGCTAGCGATTGGGAAGGTTCCGGGTACAACCTCGCCACATTAACTGCGATGCCCACCCACCTCAGCGGAGACAGCTTGTTCGCGAAGCCACTGATGAAGTCCTCGTAGAGCCCGATGAGCAACTGTCTGCCTTTACCATCCTTCAAGTCTGGCGAGGAGGATTGCGGGAGGGAGATCAGGTCTTCGAGACTGAGGGTGAGCTGGTACCAGAGTTTCTTGGAGCGGAGGTTCTTGAAGCGCGGGAAGTAAGGGCGCAGTGGTTCCGGGTACGAGGACACGGGGAGGGAGTCCAGGAAGGCGGCGGCGGCTGCTTCGGTGGAGTTCGCGCCCCCACCTGAGTTTCCGCCGGCGTCGATGTCCATTGCTGCTGATGAGGAGGCCATGGTTTTCTTTTGCTTAGATGCGTGAATGCTGTTGTTCTCGTCCTCCTCGTCGAGCCCAGGCAAGGCGAAGGTCGACCACGCAAGCGTCTGTGCGGAATTCCATCACGTGATTTTCTGTCTTTCCCTCGGCTCCCAAATCGGCTCCCATTTCTGTTCACCGCAGAGCGCACTCCTCACAAACGATGTTGGCATGGCGGGCGGACAGCACAGAAAAGGATATGCGAAAGGAGACTCGTTAAGAGAGAGATCTGAAACGCTAAGGACAAAATAGGAGAGTGGCCAGCGGAAAAGGAAAGTAAAGAAGAATGCGCGCGCGCCCCACCGCCCTTCGTAGATGATGCAATGGCTGCGGAACACAGCAAAGGAGGGAGCGAACGAGCGCCATCGACGCGTTTTGGGACGTTGGATCCGAGCATCTGTGTATCATAGACGCGTCCCAGTTCAGTCGGAGGTCGGATGGAAGAGTTGGAAATAGGTGCCCTTGAGCAAGGATAAAAGGAGGGATTTCTCATATTGTCGTGATGGGAGAGACTGAGCCCGGGGAAGAGATTTCGAGACGCGCCTTGTCCGTATTTGAGGGTTGCTGAGTTGAGCTAGGACATATACCGTGAAACACAATGACCCACGCTCTTACGTCGCAGTCTGGAAAAGAGAAAGGATTTGACGTCTCAGTGCTTGATCCCACCGCCCGATCCAAAAATCAAAGGGAAGAGACTCACATAACCACCGTCAACGAGCAGATCCGTTCCCGTCGTAAAGCTGGAAGCGTCCGAGGCGAGGTAGATAGCCGCGCCCTTGAGGTCCTCCGGCTCGCCCATCCGACCCATCGGTGTCAAGTTCTCCCAGGTAGCCTTGAGCTCTTTACCGGCCGGACTTGCCTCGAGAATGGTACGGGTCAGGGACGTGAGCATGTACCCGGGCGAGAGGGAGTTGACTCGGATGCCTGCTTTGGCCCACTCGACTGCCATGGAGGAGGCCAGGTGTCGGACGGCGGCTGTAGGCATAGCAAGGAAAGACGCGTTTCTTCAGCTCAGATCACGTTCCTTGTGTGCAGCTAGGGAGCCCAAGCGAGGAAACAAAACTCACCCTTGGAGGCGTTGTAAGGGGCCTGAGGCTGAGGGACATTGACGACACCAGCACTCATCGACGCGACAAGGATGATAGACCCTTTGATCCCATCAGCAAGCATGTGCTTTCCAGCCTCGCGCGCGACATAGTAAGACCCATTGATGTTGATATCGAAAAGCTTCTTCATCTTGTGAGTCGGGTACTGCGTCGCGGGGAAGTTCTCAACGATACCAGCCGAGTTAACGACGACATCAATCCTTCCAAACCGCTTCTTGACGTCCTCCATAACTCGAATGACATCATCCTCATTCGAGACGTCGCACCCAAAGCCTTCCACGTTCAGTTCACCCGGTTGGACAGAACCGTGCTCGAGGAACCACTGCTCGATGTCCTTGGCTGCTTCGACGGACTCCTTGGCGTTCAAGTCGAGGATGGCTAAGGTGCTCGAGCCTGATTCGACAAAGGTACGGGCGATGAGGTTTCCGAGACCGCGTGCTGCTCCTGTGACTACGCAGACTTTGCCGTCCATGGATAAGGAGGCGAGGGTGCGCTTGGAATGAGGGCCGACTTTGCCGCCGGTGGTGGAGTGTCCGACGTCGGTTGGGTCACGCTCGTGGTCTTCAGGGTAGCTGTGGTTGATAAGACGCGTCGATGAGGATGAGCATTAGGACTAGAGAGAAAGCAGCACTTGGAGGGGAGAGCGAGATACATACGGAATGACGTGATCTTCTACTGAAGCGTGGGATGGCCTGTCGACTTCGTTTGCCCATGGAGTGGTCTGAATGGAGCGTGCCTGGGTGTATGCTGGTACTGATGCTGTGCGTGATGCGAGGAGCCATGGTGATCTTGAGGCTACCGCTGCGGATGTAGATGTTGCTGCTGCTGCTAGTGTTGTGGTGCGTGTGGCGGCGAGTGCTGCGACTGAGGAGACTGCCTTGAATGCTGATCGTGATTGGATCATGGCGTGTGTGTGTGTATGTGTGTGGCTGGAGGGAGGGATTGCAGAAGTCAGTATCTTCCTCGACTCCCATAAGAATGTCAATGTTGCTGGATCTCACATGCGTATCCCAGTGGTTCGTGAGCTGGCGGTGAGGGAAGGTGTAAGAGAGAGAGGAAAAAAATGGAAGGAAGGGATGGGTGATGGTGATGGTAGGCGGCAAAGAGAAGACCGATCAGAAGGAAGGTCCTGCTTGCTCTGATTGAGGTCCGAGATTGCGCTGCGAAAGGGCGACTTACCCGAGTTAGTGTGGAGCGGTGACTGAGTAAATGCACAGGCCCACTCCTAGCTGCCTTACCTTCTTCCCTGATTGGTGTGCCGAGGTTCAATTATTCACACCCAGAGGCGAGGTTGGAGAGGAGAGTAACGGCGAGCCAACAGCAGGCGGAGGGGGGACGTGCGCAACAGTCAGTTCCCGAACTCCGACAAATCGAAAAAAAATCATCATCATCAACACGCCGACACAGCAGCGACACAGGCGAAACGAACGCAGAAGAGGCAGAGGAGGCAGGACGGATCCCCTTCCGTGCGGGTTCATGGCCAAGCTTTGAAAATTTCTTTTCTACGGCCAAGACGCCGGCAGGGAAAGCTGGGTGAGCACCGCCGAGGCAGCGATGGCAAGGTGGCAAACGTGCGGGTGGTGGTGTCGTGGTGAAGCAGGGCGCGGGTGATGGGGGACTACCTTCTGTACCTGCATCTGTGCCTGCGTGGTCGCAAGGCACAACACCCTGCAGGCAACCTTTTACGCCCACGCACGCCGACAGACCACAGCAGCCCGCAAAGAGAGAGGCAGTACGTAGGGATAATGATATGGAGTTCAGATATGTAGATCAGCACTATAGCCAAGGTTGGTTGGAGAGGGACGAGAGGAACACGAAGACAGAAAGCGCAGCAAAGGAATCAATAGAATAAGGAAAAAGAATGGTGGGTCCCGTCGCTCACGACGCCGAGATACTCGCACTCCTCCTCGCCGCTGCCCCCGGCCCAGACCCGCCGAAAGCACACCATCCCCTCCTGCTCCCCAACCAAGCAAGCCTGAGAGACCACTCCCTGGCCGTGAGCCCAAACATCGCCGCCGCCGCTACCGCCTGAGCCTGAGCCTGACTCACCGACGCGGGGGAGGGCGAGGGCGAAGAAGACACCTCTGTGTGTGTCTGCGTCTGGGCCGGAGCCGGGGCAGAAGAAGGATCAAAAATCGACATCGAAAGTGGAGGTCGGTTCCTCACACCCTGTTGTCGAGCAGGAACCGTCGCCGTCGCTCCACCCGAAGCCACCACTCCCCTCCCTCCCTGTCCCTGCCCCTGTCCATGACTCGTCACAGAAGGCAAAACACTCGTAGCAGCACGCATATGCCTCCCCACCGCCCGACTCGACCTCCGCTCCGACGGGATCGGAGGTCGCACCATGACCACTCCACCACCACCATTATTATTGTTGTTGTTGTCCGCAGACCTCCCATGTTGTACCCCAAATCGAAACTCAGTCTGAGAATCATCAACACTATAAGCACTTAATCCTGCCCCACACATCCCCCATGCCGACCCTGACCCTGACGCTGACGACTGCGACGGCGATGCTCCCACAGTCGCATACTGACGCACAATGACCTGAGAAATCGGTCGTCGGTTCGTGATCGTCGTCGTCGGCGGAGAGGGTCGTGAGAAGGTGGCACTGGAGGAGGAGAAGGGAGAGCTGTCTGCCTATTCATCTCGCTTGCTGGAGTACGAGGATTTGCGGAGCTCGTGGGTGTAGTGCATGGAGTAAGGATGACCTCCTCCATCATCACCTCGCCCTCCCCTTCCCCTTCCACCTCGCCCAGACCAGCCCCCAAAGGCACCGACGTCGTCACCATAGACGAAGTAGATAAAGCCGGGGCAACCACCCCTTGCTGCTGAAGCTGACGACTCCTGACAATTGCCGTAGCCGTAGCGGCAGCACTTGCCATACTCGCATTCGCACCAGGCAAAGAAACCGAGCGGGTCGGTACGGGCGGGACGGGGATCACAGATGGGAGTGATGGGGAGTTGCCCAGCGGTGATCCCCCCGTGGGAGTAGCTGTAGACATCGGCATCGGGACGGGTGTCGCAGCAGCAGGGATCGAGGCGGACGGTTGAATAGCAATCGTAGATCCGAGCATCGCAGCGGACCGAGGTTCACCGAGTGGACAGGGAGCCGATCCACGTCGAGCACTATCCTGCTCCTCATACGCAGGAGGAGGAAGCGCAACTGTGCCCTCCGTCTCCGATACCACACTACTCCGTCCTCCCACTGGAACCCCGGTCATCCCCAATGACGAGCTGCCCAAGTTCCTAGCTGCTGCAGCGGCATTTGTGTGCAACAACGACGACCCCCTCAAAACACTCAGCCCACTCGTGTTCGGTAGTGAGCGTGGAGGCACGGGAGGTGAGTTCCGATTCGGCAGACCCAGAATCCGACGTTCCGGCGTCGAAGGCAGGCCGGGGGTCGAAGACGATGTAGGGAATGGGGTAGGTCGCACCATACTTGCTCCTCCCATCCCCGTTCGTTCATCCACAGGCGAGGACGTGAGGGGCGAAGCCGTCAGTAGAGCGCATGTCACCTCGTCTGCCATAGGAGGAGGAGGTGGGGGAGGGGGCGTGATCTGAACACCACCGGTGAAGAAGAAGGACGAGGTGGAAGGGATCCCTGCTGAGTCGGAGGAATAAACGGGCCAGACGGGTCGAGCGCGGTATTCGTACTGCGGCAGACTGGGGTCGACGAAGTAAGCTGGTAAGTCGCTCGAGCTGCTCGTTCGGCCATTCGATACGGGGATGTTGGGGATGATGTTCCCGCTGAGCGGGGAAAGTGTTCGATTGTTCGCCGAAGGGGGCTGCTGCTGCAGGAGCGGGAGGTGCTTGACGAGAAGGCAGAACGTCGTCGTCGGAATGAAGACGTGTCCGATGATAAGATGAGCCCGAAGTTCGTCGTCCGTCATATCATCGATGTCCCTCCCACCCGTCCGTCGACCACCAGAGGAGATCTCCAACCCACGTGCTGCTCGACGGGATCGTCTTCCGGCGCTGTAGAGCATTGGGTGTGGTTGTAGTTCCTGTTGAGGCTGTTGCTGTGGAGGAGGAGGTTGCTGAGACTGGAGGAAGACGAGGCTGTTCCTATTCGACGAGGATGCAGCAGGAGGAGATGGAGCGGGGCTTGAGGAAGAAGAGGTGAACTGGCCTGTGAAGAATGCAGAAGCGCGATTGGAGGAGCCCGATGTTGGGGGTGTCGAATGGAGAGGCAGCCGGACTGGGGGTTCGTTGATGTGTGGAAGAAGAGGAGGAGGAGGAGGAGATGATGGATCGGAAGGGGATGTTTATGGTGGGTACGGGCCTGCTGGAGGCGGAGGCGTATGGGATGGCGGCCATGATTTTGCTGGATAAGATGAAACGGGTGTGCGGTGTGTGATGGGAATGTGTGATTCTATTGGGGGGCTGTTTGAATCTGCAGAGGAGAAGGGAAATGAGCGATTATGCATGCCGGAAGGGAGGACCGAGGATTAACTCACTCCTGCAGAGATGATGATGATCGTGTAAAGGAGCGTGGGCAACTAAGTAATTGCAGGTTGGAATGTTCGTCGTTCCTTGTTGTTCTGGGTGTGTGTGTGTGTTGGTCGGTGTCTCACAGTTTGATGGGTGTTGGAGGCAGGGTTGAAGACGAACAGCAGAGAGAGCGAGGGTGATGGGTTGAATGGTGCTGAGCCAGCAGCAGCCTGGAGATAAGGAAGTACTCGTAGTGTTCAAAAGAGGGAAGAAAGACAGAAGAAGGGGAAGTCCGAATGAGAAGGTGGTCACGGTGATGATGGTCTCTGGGAAAGTGAGGAGTGCAGATCAGACGATTAATTTCTTGGGTTCTCGCTGGCGTGCATCTCTCCGCACTTCACCACCACAGGAGCAGATCTCACGGAGGTCCTACCACATTATTTTAGATTTGCATCTCTCCCGCCTCCAGCAGCATCCCTAAGCGCCAAAGCTACTCTGCCTGTTCGTGCCTGCTTCACATCGTTCCTTGACCGTGGTGTCTTCGTTTTTTGTCAGGTGGTTATCCGCTTGCGGCCAGAGCTCAAGACAGCCATTGATTCGGATTCATCGCATCATCAGGCACGCAAGAATGATCCACCGCACTTGGACTCAGCCCTCTTCTTCTCTCTCTCTTTGTCCTCAAGGGAAAGCTGGACTGGGTTCATGCTTGCGACACCGACGATCCTGTGTCTTGTTGCTTGTCTTTCTCCGCAAGCAGGGACAGTGGCCAGCGGGGTGGGCGGCTTTTAGGTTCACTTTGCGGCCTTTGATAGATCCAAGTCTAAATCTCTCGGCCGTATCACACAGATCTGCATCTCACCACCACCACCACCTCAGTTTTAGAGCTTGGGCCACCCCCACCCGCTCAGCTTGCTACCTCGACATCAACGAGCAGACATTGAGAATACCTTGATACCAACGAAAGAAGTAAAGATCCACAGTAGTAGTGCTGCATTCTCCTCTATTATCAGTCCATCAACAAACACAGCTACAACATCTCCTCTCCCAATTCCATCAACCAGCCATGAGCTTCCGATTCCACCTCAGCAAACCACTCATCAGCATCTTGTAAGTATTTCTCGACTCACACACATCTTACATCAAGTCCTCAGCTGACCCATCCTTCACGAATCTGCTTCTACCATCCTCGTCCTTCCAAAATTGTCCCCACTCGAATTTGCTGTTGCCACCAACCTCAGTCATGACCCATCCAATCCAGCCTCACAACGCGCACTCGCCCTCATAAAAGCAGCAGCAAGATCCCCACCCCCTCCCATCTCACGTCCAGTCACAGACAACACCACTCCATCCTCAGACGCCCCTTCCCCATCAACAAACAACCCCAGCAACGAGGCAGAAGTAGATCGCTACCTCCGCGAAGCAGCAGCCAGTCCCAGCGACGCAACATACTCAGCCCTCTACGACATCGAAGTAGTAGAGTCCGATCCTACCTCCGACCAACTTCGTACCATCAGGGATACCGTCAAGCTTGGAAACTTGTCCAAGGAGAATGCCATGCTTCTCGGTCTCAAAACCGAGGATCTCCAGAATGATGTCTTGTTGGTGAGTCTTCATGATTTCAGTCCAAGAAAACTGCCTCTCTGGGCGAGCGGTGTACTGACCTTCTCCTCTGCACAGGTCGACTGGGATGGGAACCGGTCAGCGACAAACTTGCGTGTGTCCAGGAGTTGCTCGCCGAGGTGCATCGTGAACGAGGCCGCAAGCAGTCCGGCTCAGATTCTAAGTCGGGAGGAGGCTGCACCATTATGTGAACACTCAAAAACGAAGAGAGAATGACGAAAATACCAAAAGCATGCGAAGATTCCTATGCATAGCTCAGTACTCAGTAGTGCTGTTGTGTGTCAGTTGAAGGAGTGGAGATGGGAGTTGGAAGAGAGAGAGAGAGAGTGGCCTGAGCGCTCTCCTGCGAGTAGATCACCAAAACTTCCAAACCTTCCTTTCTCCTTGCCGACCACCACAGACCCAACGCCTCACAGAAGCGGACGAAAGGGGAATACAAATGACAAGAAACTCTGCCACAGCACACGCCAGCACTGCCAACACAAGCTCATCATGCACAGACGTCCTCACCCGTCTCTCCCACCTCGACCCCTCCACCCTCGCACAGATCCTCCTCCAGCACGGCTCATCAATCGGCACAGCGGTCCGCTTGACACTCACCACTCTAGCCCATGCCGAGCTTCTTCGTTCCTCCGTCAGTGATATCGAGATCAAGGAAGAGGAGGAGGAAGATGGTGCAGAGAAGATGTTGGAGGTCCTAAGCATCGTTCTCAGTCGAGCGTTGGGAAGGGGAGATCCATCACTGGCACGAGTCATTCTACCAGGTACACCATCCCTTATCGACCTCTCCATCTCCATCGGCACTCTTCCACCACAAAGCCCCACAGCAACCAAGCTCCGCGCATCCCTTCGATCGCTCATCGACCCACACCTCGCATCAGAGATCCTTCAGGCCGTACATGCAAGTCTACAAACCGCCATCTTAGGGCCGTTCGATGCTCAGCAGCTCCTTTCGCTTTCGGGGGCAGGAGGAGGGGAAGAAGCGATTTTGGTGGATGTACAACGACGAGCGAGGATGCTGGCTCTCCTCTTGCGCGCTCTACCTGTTTCTCGTGGCGCGGACGATCCCTATGGCGTCGTACTTCGAGAACTGGCTGGCGATCTTGGGCGATTGCATGATGGAGTCGTACCTGCGCTCTCCTCTGGCTCCTCTCAACGGGGCTCAGCAGTGTATCAAGCTGCACAGGTACATCTGCGGGATGCAGCACTTGCCCTCGTCCTACTCTGCCCTCCCAGCGCAGGACACTCGGCAGTAGCGGACCTGATCTCTTCTCTCGGCAGCGCAGCTTCCAAACTCAAGACTTCCGACGAGCATCAGAGTCTGGTTGATGTTCTCAGGGCTCGATTCCTTGGGAATTCAGAAGTCGGGTGGGACGAACTTATGGTCGCGCTCAAGAAGAATGCTTCCACTTCTTCAGGTTCTTCTGGCATTGATGAGCCCGAACAGCTCATGCAGGTACTCCAGCAGCGCAAATCCAGCTCACGCCCTGTTCGTCGGACGAGCGCAAAGAAGGGCAAGAGCAAAGCCACGACGAGAGGGACTTCTTCTTCTTCAGCCGTGGACCCTGAAATCTTGGCTACCGTCGATCGATCTTGCCCACCTCGACACCCCGACTCTGGCGAGACGCCTCCAACGACCCAAGTACGCTTCAGCCACCACATCGGAACAGATCATCGACCTCTTGCTCGAATCTACCAGCGACGTCGATGATGATGATGATGATGATGATGATGAGGAAGAGGAGAACGCACAGGATCTTCTAACACGACCGTACGAACCACCACCCCCATCGTCCGCACACGCCGAGCGAACATCTTCGACAACGATCCCTTGGATCTGAGCAAATTCCGGTACAAGCCGGACGTACCTCAGCTGGACACGTCCACGAACGACAACAACAGCTCAAATCCGACGGACTCTATTCGATCCCTTCCGATCTGAAAGCGAGTGTCCTGGCGCGCGTAGCTGCGCAGGAGAGGGAAGAGGAAGAAGAAGAATGGGAGTTGGATGGGGGTGGTGTCAGAGAGGCTGGGTTCGAGGAGGAGTTGGAGGAGGAGGAAGGTGATGAGCATTATACGGCTCGGAACGGTGGGGGGATGGATTGGGTCGGACGGAGGGGGATGACTACTTCTCTTTCTCAGTCTGGTGGGAGGGGTACGACGGTGATGGCTGTGCCGAGCGCGAGGGAGTGGAGGAGGAAGATTGAGGATGAGAGTGATGAGAATGAAGATGATGAGGATACGAACGCGGCGGGTGGACCTTCGACGGCTGGGATGGTCAAACCTCCTCCTGCGCCCACTCAAGGAGGGACATCTTCGTCGGCGGCGGGAGAACGAGTGGCCGAACAGATCTTGACGCGGTACTACTCCAATACGGCGCCTCGCTCTTTGCGCGTGATCCTGCATTGAGGAAGGGGAATAATGCGCTAGGGAAGGTGAGGGGTCAGTTGATTGTGGAGTTGGGGAGGGAGAGTGGGAAGAGTTGGGATCATGGGTTGGTGGAGAGTTGGGGTGTGATGTTTGAGAGGAATGTGAGTTTTCGCTTTAGCTTCTCTTTCCCCGTCCCTTCCTTGATACATAGGCAACTGACAATGTTGATTCTTTCTAACTATTAACAGCCACGGAAGGACAAGCTGCTCGCTCGTTCGACGGATCTTCTGGCGCCTAATCCGAACCATGCGCCGCTGGCGGTGCAGGTCAAAACGGCGGCGCCGGTGGAGAAGAAGAAGGTGGACGTCGCTTTGGACCTGATAAAGGTCGGGGTGGACGTGTACTCCGCGGCGGTGGGAGTAGTTCGCGCGGGCGTGGGTCCAGTTCCGCCGCGGGAGAAGCACCGACGAACAACAATAATACCTCGACCTCGGGAGCGAGAGGAGGAGGTGCGGGTGCGGGCAGGGGACAACACAGTGGTTCCAATCGAGCTGCGAAGCAGAAGGAGAAGAGGGGTTCTTCGGCTCGATTTCGGGGTGGAGGGGTGGGGGGATGGCGAGGTCTGGTGCGTTCCTGCTGGTGTGGGCGAGTGAACATGGGGGGTTGCGGGCCGGGAAGACGGAATACGGAAGATGGACGATGGACGATGGACGAACGATGGGGAAAGCGGACGTGTTCCCGAGGCCCTGTGTCTATCTTCGGCTCTCCTAATCTGCAGGGACGGGATGGTCTCCTCGCATTCATGCCTTTTACGATGGAGAGCCATCATTCGCGCGACGTGCAGAGAGTGTGGGTGCAAGGGCTCTCATCAGACGGGAGAGGTTGAGTCGTTCGAGGGCCGAGGCCATTCACATCCCAGGTATGGGTCGAAAGACGAGAGACGGATCCGAATGGTCCCCTCAGTACACAGTACACTCCGACAGTGGTGGTTCCGGGTTGCCCCGACGATCGGCGGCGAATCACAGATGAAGGAAATTGAATGTGGCGTTTCCATGAAGGTGGTACAAGAACTCCGACCTGTTGTTTGTTGCGTTCCTTTTGGATCCAGCTTGTTCGAAATTATCCGTGGACCTGTCTCTCTCTCCCTCTCTCTCTGCGACGAGAACTTCAAGTCCGACGGAGGAAAGAAGGAGGACGAGAAGGAGGGTTGAGTCACTCTTTCCTCGACTTACTCCATGGCCGCCTGTCAATGCGGACCCCGTGCGCCGATCGTCAAGGACAGAAAGCTTCGACGCTCAGGCCTCTGCTTCTGATTCCTCCCTTCCCAGCTCCGCGCTCAGGAGGTACATACATACAAGAAAGCTCCCGCACCCATCTGTTCGCAGGACGATTCTTGTTCAACGCACCCGCCCGCAGTACCCGTGCCCTGGCCGCCGCCTGCCTATACGAGGGCCGCCTCCCCTGAAAGCTTGAGCGCGCGGGCGAACCACGATACAATGCTGAAGATTTTCTTGTCTCAACCAAGCTTCGCTCAGACCCTCATCACCACAACAAGGTCGATGTGGAAGCCCGTCTGGACACTAACTGTACAAGGAAGCTTGATCCTTCTATCATACAGGTACTGAATGTTGAACGACCAAGTATGTACATACCTGGCTGCTCATACGATGCATCAATGCTGAAAGCTCCTGATATTTTAGCAGGGAGATCCTCTGGATCCGACGGACAGGGACAACAGATGTCACCACTCGCTCAAGGTCTAGCTCTCCAGGTACAGAGACAAGAGTGAGATGCAATATCTAAAGCGGCTTCTCTCAAGGCCGCAACTGGAGGAACTCAATGCAACAAGAATCATAGCGAGGAGGCCATCACTGGCAGTACAAGGTCGAGCGGTCGAGCCGGGCCTTCACAGGGACTTGCACGATGGAGAGGCAGGAATAGATCGCACCTGCAAGGAGACCTCAATGGACTCGTTGCAGAACAAGGTATGCCAGCCCGAGATGGGCGGCCAGAACCTGAGGCCAGAGGCTTGAGGGGATTCATTCGACGTTATGGAATCCTGCTGGTGTACCCTCGAATTTACTCTCCTTCCCACTCTACCTGGGTCGCCCTTCGATGGACGGGAGGACCCTGCATGACTTTGGAAGGACGCTACGCAGGCTTCAGGCGGGCCTAAGGTCCAGGAAGTATTATTGCAAGGAAAAGACGCAGAGCGCGGGGCTCAAGACTGGAAGAGTCAATAGCGAAGGAATAAAGCTGCAGGTACAAGAATTCCTGCGTCGATCCCTTGTTCGCTGTCAAGCTTCGAAAGAACGCCTTCAAGGATGATTCTTAGAAGATGGAGAGTGGAGAACTGGAGAGAGGAATCAGGAGCGAAAGCTTTACAAACTTCTCATAATCAATTGCAGCTGGACCGGAAGTCGTCGAAAGACTGAGACCTACTTGAACTATAACGGATGTCAAGTGTCAACTGGCCAAACTGGGGGGGACAGGCACATACATAGAGTGGGTGCTACGGAAGCAATCAGGTCTGCACCTTCTCCTGCGTGCGCAGCTGCGAAAACGGGCCTAGAGAAGGACGAATTCAGGGACAAGGAAGAGAACGAGCTGTCACATCGATCTGAGCCTTTGGGTGGAACATCAGATCACTAACTTCCTCAATAATCAATCAAGATCTAGTCTCAGGGTCGCGCGAGAGATGGGTCGGCGTTGGTTAGCGTGGAAGCGCAGATGGATGTATAGTGGGAGGCAGAGCAGCGCCAGCAGTAGTTGGTCTTGGTGGCATATGGTGCAATGAGAAGTCTACGTACATACCGCTAACCACTTTGTTCCTGGTCTGCTGCGAGGTAATGGGAGACGGTGAAGCAGCCTTGGGAAAGATGGGAGAGCGGGTGGTGAATGGGTGATGCGGTGATGGGTGGTGTTGGAATTTACCACCAAAATTGATTAGATAGCGGGGCAAAACCTTCTCGCACAGATTAAATTTAAGGTGTTTCATTTAACGCCGCTCCCGATCCCTGCTCAAACCTTATTTCCACACCTTCGCCTGTTCGCCACCACCACCACCGCCTCCTTGCATCCAATTCATGCCACCGCCCGACTCATTTTTACTCATTCCTTTTGTGCTCAAGTATTCCGTGATCCGTCTTCTAGCGTCGAGCAGCAGGAAGAAAATTTTCACACTGGTCCAGAGGCTCGTCGGTAATCGGCCATGCTGTCCGACCAGGTGGGTGCTATAGAGTTCTCCAACGGTCTTGTACTCTGCGCGGAAAGTGCATAGGCTACCATCCAATTGGTTTCTTATTGAGGCATGACAGCGCGAGGCGTGAGGGACCCTACTCAGGTACTCAGGACCAGGGTCGTCGCTTCTGATCGCTAACCTGGCTCGCCCTCGCTCACGGGCTTGATGTGACTCTCGTCAATCTTTACGCTGCGACAGGGTGTGCAAACAAATGTGAGAGGGTCCCAATTCAAGGAGCCAGGCTGTATGTGCTTTGCTTCCGAGAGCTCTAGCGGTTGTATATTGTGACGCGTGACGAGTGCCGGCGATGTGATCGAAGTATGACCTCGCTGTACAGACATGCTGGTTACCCTTTCAGTATTCAGTGATTGAGTCGTGGGAATCAGTATAAACTATAATCAGCCTGGTCAGACGTGAGAAGGCGAGAAATTGTACAGGCGGGACTGGGAGCTCAACGCTCAACAGCAAGGAATCAGGCCGTAGCACCTCAGATGAGCCTCAGACTCTCAAGAGCCTCAGATCTCAAATCGCAAGCCTCAAGACGAGCGCAATCAATAGTGACGAGTTCTCAATGGTCCGTCGAAGGTAGCCTTTGTTCGCAGGTCGGAGGTACAATCCAGAAGCACGATGACCGCCACTACCATGACCCAGCATTGTCCTTATTAATATTATTGAGCCGTCATGTTAAAGCTGTGTATACGTATAGACTCCCAAGCTCCGCGCTCCGCGCTTACTGAAATGCCTCTGCCGCTGAAGGTTGTTCTGCTTATTTCTCATCGGCAAACGTAGCTTTTACAGTTAGGCTTCGTGTATGTAGATGGGTAAACAATGCTGCTGCCTGCTCCCCCGAAGCTGAACCGGCACACGCTGATAGCAGCCAGCATGGAGTAGGGTAGCTTGAGCTCAAGTGCAATCAGAGATACGCCCGTATGATATTTCTCAGGGAAAGTCGAGATGCGAGATGCTAGATGCTATGTATCAACAAAGTCAAAGGACAAGGCAGGGATGGACGATGGACAATTATTGGGCACGCTGAGGGGCGAGGAATGCGAATTCTTAGGCATAAGATAACCTTCGTGTGCTATAGGTATGCCTCCGCTAGCAGCATCTCTCCGTCTTGCATGTTGTTTGTGAGTCTTGAGCTTGTGAGGTAAGATCAGCAAAAATGGCAGCAAAGCAGAGCGAGAAGTAAGGGGGGAAACCCGGAATTTTAGTCGCGTCGCGTAAACGCGCTCGGTCGATCTTCGCCATCAAGCGCGTCGCAAGTCGCGCTGCTCATCTTCCTTCGTTGAGTTCCCGTCGAGATGCTGAACAAGTAGTGTGTAGACTGGAAGTGCAAATCCATCACCTCCTGAACGTCTCGCCTATGCAACGTCCGGACAACTCTCGACCTTGTTAGCAACGACACCGCGACACCTCTGAGCTCAAGAGCCTTCTTTCAATTTGACCTGCCCAATGAATAAGCGTGCCGAGCGCGTTCATGTACTCCCTACATCACCTATGTTGTGCTCCATTCCGGATCTCTCCGCGACCCGCATCGCTGCCAACTCCACCACGCGTATAGGAAAGCATGCCTTTTCTTGCTACACCGGCGAGGTCGAGAACATGCAAATGCGTTCGATGCACGTTACGAAGGCTCCGCGCAGATCGGGGCACAGTAGAGAGAGCAAAAAAGCCACACTAAAATTGGACATGAAATCTGTACCATCATTTGTTTGATCGGGAATTTTGAGTGTGGCTAGCGTGCATGATTATGTAAAATGACTGCGGAGAGGTGGGACTACTGTGAGGGAGATGAGGTCGGTCCGAATCTCTCCATCGTCCGTATGTCGTGTGCCTGCTGCCTGTTGAGATGAGGTTCATTCGAGCCGAAGATGAGCGAGGAGCGAGGAGCGAGGAGGGGAGATCCCGGTTCCGGTCAAGTGAAATATGAAAATATGTTGCACATGAGGCGATCAACGATCAATTGACCTCATCCATCTGGAGCTTGGCGCTTTGCCTCACTTTGTTCACGATCGATGTACGAGTGTCCGGGAGGTGTCGGCGCCAGGTGGATCGACCTCAGCAGGACGTACGGCGATGATGGCTGTCACCTTCATACCTTCGATGACCCATTGCCCACGAGTAGGGCTCCTAAGTGACGATCAATACATACTTACAGACTCACGATCGCACGATGTAGTCAGTTAGTCAGTTAGTCGGTGTCAGACTGTCAGTCCTCGTCCTGGCGGCTACATACTACATATCGAGGCCCGAGATACCTCCCTTGTCCCAAGTCCCAACCCGAGTCCGCGACACCATGATGCTAACCCAGGACACAGTCGTCCACAATGAGACGCTTGGGCATCGGCAAAGTTCAGTATGGATTCAGCGCGGCCGCTTGGCCTTGACGCACAACCAGACGATCGTCCTGATGCCCTGATGGAGGCCGTCAAGCGTCAACGAGATCCATTGTGCCTGTCATCTATTAATATACTCATACTTGGGACAATGCATTCTGTACAACCACATCGCCTCATGCCTGCCTGTGGAGATCGCCGTGCTCGGGGCGTAATATGGATTTGTGGAGGGTGGGAGGCGGGGTGGGGGATGTGAACGATGAACGATGAACAGGGCTGGCGAAAGAAAGGGAACAGTCGCTGCTCATCAATTGGCTGAGGTCAAAAGGCATGGCGATATGAATTTGCTTTGATGACAGAAAGGATGTCACCACCGTCGATCCATTGATTCTTTGAGACTAAGGCAGGGAGTGGGGATGCTTTGTTCCGAGAGCCTCTGCAGTCAACAGGAAGTACTTAGATCCACCACTGCTTCCCTTGGAGAGCACGCGCACGGCTTATTCGTGACCGAGCGCGCAGGCAAACAGATGAGCTCGATCCAAACACAAACATAAGGTATAGCTAGGAGGGTACATAGGACTTAGGAGGGAGGGCACACGTCGTTTGGCTAAGATCACGATGCACGCCGCCCAACTTCGGGCCACATCTTTGAACACGTCCCGGCATTCGGCAAGCAGAGCAAGGCAGGCGGGCATACGAGGCTGCGAAGCCGATGCCTGCTGCCGCTTTACATGTTCCTGCTGCCTTCCTGAATCCTGCCTTGCCTCGCTGCTGCTTCCTTACTTGCCCACCTTGCCTTAGCTGTGTGGGTGGTGTTATTGGGTCTCGCCGCACCGGGAGCCGGGACAAAAATTGAGGTCGCTCCCGATCCGGAACACGGGATCTGCATGAGAAGTTTTAATTTCTTTAATCTATAGATCGATACAAAACGAGACACGTCGAACGCGCCGAGCGCCGAGCGCGTGTGAGCAAGAATGGTCGCGTTACTACTGTACCCAGCAAGCGCTGGCATCGCGTACACGCGTTCGTTCTCCTGCTTTCAAGGAGGTGTTTTCCTTCCGGCTCGGCTTGAGAGGGATCGGGACACTACATTGGACGCCACGAGCCCACAGGTTCTTCTTCCTTTCTGCTCTTTCCTGTAATACCGCCCCCGCCCTACGCCGGAACCGGATCTCACCTCCTTCGTCCCGATTCATTGGCACTAAAGCAGTCAAACATGAGCAAGTGGCGGGACTTAGGCGCTTAGGCATTATTAATCATTGAGTTTTCTTTGTTGTAGGCGCAGGAACAATGCACTGGCGCAGAGCTGGCTCGCTGGCTAGCAGTGGCTCGTGGCTCGCTGACGATGCGCTGATGAATTTTCTCTGACCCGTGTCTGCAGCTAGAATCTTAACACACAAGTAATGAATGATAATTTTCTTTTTCCAAATAAGCAGAGGAGTCGAGCAGTGCAGCAGCATGCAGCAGTAGTGAAGAAGCCTATTTGTAGGACCCTGACTCAACCATTTGTATCAGGGCGTGATTCGATCGCTGAGGATGTGGTATGTGCGGCTGAGAATAAGGAACGAGCGGTGATCGGTGATATATTGGAGTCGTAGGTAGCCGCCTTGATTGAACATTGAACAATAACGGAAACGAACAATGAATGAATCGTCCCGACCATGGGATCGCGATGGGCACAGTGGGTGGCACACTGGCCGTTGGCTGGGAACGATGGCGTCTTTGTTCCTCTCTAGAGATCTTTGGGTGTGCTTCTGCCACCTGCATCGAGTGCGAGCGGCCACTTCCCTTTTTCCCTCCCATCGAGCCTATTTTGTCGGGCAAATGCGAGATAACCTTTTTCACTGCTAAGAGAAAAGCAAAGCAGGGAAGGGTGCAGCTCAATAGAGAGAGAGGTGGGCACTGGCGCTGAGGCTCGATGGACAGAGCTCGCACCCTGCTTTGGCGCTGGTGTTCGATCGTTATGTGTATTCTTCCCTGTACGCATGATGCTGGCATTCCACCTGTTCTCTTACTTCTGTCCGGCATCATCATCTCTTTCTCTCGCTCTCCTCTTCTCTCCCGTAGTGTGCAGCTATCTTTAATTGACATTTCACACTCGTCAAGCATGTGCACCTCCAGCAAAGGATGTGAAGGGGCGTTGTCCCTCGCATCGAACCCTGTCTGTCTGTGTGTACATAACATCAAAACCATCCATCAATCGCAAATCCTTCCCATTCCCCTTCCATAAGTAATTCCTCAGCTTCGACCACGACCTTCAGCTTCAGCAACCCATCCCAAACCTCAGCTGCCCCGCCCCCCGCTACTTCACAGGCTTCTTACTGGTGGCAATCTCCTCCCTCCAACCTCATATCAGCCCATCCAACACTTCTACCAGGTCTTCCATCCGTCAGCTGAACCCGGTCCAGACTTCCTGCTTACGCTCACACACTACCAACCGCCTTCCCTCTCACACAACCAACCAAGACGGCCGCCGCCTGCTTTGGGAACTTTTTCTTTTTTCCAGAAACAATTTTCGCGAATATACCGCGTTAATTGCCTACAGCGGAGAGAACAACACCTCCTGGATAATACTTTTCCGCTTCCGATCGAGGCTCAACCACTTTCGACGTCGATCGACCCGACCGTTAGAGGACTCCTTTTTCCTTCAGTCCAAGTCAGCCGTCGCCATCGTCCTTGTTTTATCCCCTCTCGATATCCCCATCGACCAGTACCTCCCCAAGCCAGACTGGTTCCGCTTCATCACCCAGCCAGCTCTCTCCTTTCTACAGGCAAGAGCACTCCACCACAGCGGCATCTTCGCCTTCCTCCTTTCCGGCCGTGCATCAGGTGAGTTTATTCTTCTACGCTCGGAGGTGTCTTCCTGCAGCGGCATCCCTCCGAATGCTTGCTTCCCTAGTCTCAAACTGTTTGCTAACGTCCTTCCACCCTCCTCATCCTCTGACGTTATTCCCTCTCCCTTCCACTTCCGCTCAACCACCTCTCAACCACCGACCATTCAACCATCTCTCATCAGACTATATCGTCCGAGCAGATCCAAGGCAGCGTTGAAACCGGCCGCTTTCGAGCGCCAATCCCGCTCGTTCTCTCTGTTCCATCCTGGTCGGGCCTCTCTCTGCGCTCCGTCCTTGTCTCTCGCTTCGTCCGCTCACCAGGTGTCTTCCTTCCGAAGGTGAGTTCCAGAACGGCTAAGGAGCGTGCAAGGGTGGATCCATCTTGGGTGCCCTCTTCGCCATGCTGCGGATCCAGTTTCATTGCCAGGCATTCTCAACGTCGCTCACCATCGTCTGTCCTCCCCTCCTTTCTCACTCAGACCTTCATCCTCGTGAAAGCGCAAGTTCGCATCTAGTTGTCACACGATATCGCATGGCCACAATACTGGTTCAGATATCTAAGCAGCTCCATCTACCATCTTCCGACTAAAAGTCCCACCACCACCACCAATCCATCTTCGAAGGTCTTCCTCCTCAAGCAAACCCTCATCCCTGAGCTCGTCTCGGATCCTTCAACCACCCTAGCGCCCTCATCCATCTCGGACGCAGGCTATCCATCGCCAGCCAATCCACATCGGGCTACCTCTCGACATCGCCAGCTTAATCACCTCTAGCACCTCTGGCCTTTCGAGAAGCACCTCTTCGGAACACTACTCCTACCTCGCAACAAGGTTGGACAATCGAACACCCCGAACAGGTACATAAGCCCCACTCCCCAACCACCATCTACCAACCACCCATCACCAGCACCACTCGCATCCTCTCTCAAGCACATCCTTTCTCCTGTCAGCAAATCAACTGTGAGTACCATCTCCACCAGCAGCTCATCCACCTCCCACCTCCGGTCACTGACTCTGTCCCTGCTTCCCCATCCTTACCATCTAGGTCTCGGCCTGTATTTCTCTTTGTCTTCAGCTATCTCGACTCTTCGTCTTTGACCTCAAGCACATCTACTACTTCTCCAACCTAGCTTCTTCCCTACGACTCAGATCAGCACCTTTTCGGCTCTCGACTCCTTCTACAACACTCTCTGCACCACTGCATCCCAAACTACAACCCC
This sequence comes from Tilletia indica, assembly GCA_001689995.1. Classification (NCBI taxonomy): domain Eukaryota; kingdom Fungi; phylum Basidiomycota; class Exobasidiomycetes; order Tilletiales; family Tilletiaceae; genus Tilletia; species Tilletia indica. The sequence goes on from MAPW01000126.1 coordinate 54,103, forward strand.
ACCACTTATAAACTCATACACCATGTCGCCTGCCTCAACCCAGCAGTTCCGCAACCTCGTCGGCACCAACATTGCCAACGACCGGTTCGAGCTGCTCTCCGTTCTCGGACTCGGCGCTTACGGTGTCGTCTACCTCGCTCGGGACCGCGAGCATGCTCTCCAGAAGCAGCCCTTCCCATCAACATCGGCACAGCAGAACATCCCCGCCATGCAGATGGCTCACCAGTTCGGCTCCGCTGCCAGTGGGCTGTACGCCATCAAGTGCCTCAACAAGGTCGGCCTCGATGAGCGGCAGCGCGAGTTCCAACGGCGGGAGATCGAGCTCCATGCCAAGGCCTCTCAGCACAAGAACATCGTCACTCTCCATCAGGTCATCGACTCTCCCGAAGACCCTTACATCTTCGTCATTCTCGACTACTGCCCCGACGGCGATCTCTTCAGCATGATCACCGAGCGACAAAGATATCTGGTTGCTGCTCCCCCGGCACCAAGGCGGACGGCCACCGGCGGCATCGCCCGCTGGACTCAAGAGGAGGAAGACTTCCAACGGCGCCGATCCGAAATGGACCTCCTCATCAAGTCCGTCTTCGACCAGATTCTCGATGCGGTTGAGTACTGCCACCAACACCAAATATACCACCGTGACCTCAAGCCGGAGAACATCCTCTGTCTCGATGGTGGTCGGAGAGTCGTTCTTGCCGACTTCGGTCTGGCCACACAAGAGTCTACCAGCTCCGACTTCGGGTGCGGAAGCACCTTCTACATGGGGCCTGAGTGCCAGGGTGGCCTGCTCCGGAGAATATCCAAGTACAGCACCCCTGCCAACGACGTCTGGTCGCTCGGTGTGATCCTTGTCAACCTCGTCTGCGGCCGCAACCCCTGGAAGCAAGCCTGTGTCTCCGATGAGACCTTCGTCGAGTACGTCCGCAACCCTCAATTCCTATTGGACATCCTACCCATCTCGGAGGACACCAATGCGATCTTGCGACACATCTTCACCATGCGGGCTGAGGACCGGTGCTCGGTTCCCCAGCTGCGCAAGTGGGTCCGGAGTGTGCGGTCATTCACCGCTTCTGCTTCGGAGATGAAGAGGCGACAGGAGCAGGCCAAGTTGCGGGCTTCTCAAGCTCGGCAACAGCAGGCTGAGGCTCAGGCGCAAGCTGCTGCTCAAGCTCGGGCTGAGGCTGAAGCTCAGGCTCAGGCTGCTAAGGCCCAGGCATTGGCGATTGCGGAGGCTGAGGCTGCTAAGGCGAGGGCACTGCAACAACAACAGCGTCAACAACAGGCAGTGCGGCCTTCTATCTTCAGTCATCATCGCAAGATCAGCCAGCCTCGGTCTCCGATTCGGGTGGCTGAGGCTACCCTTGCCCACCCGCAGTTGGCTGCTCACACTGTGGCCGGTCGGCATTACCCCGGTCAGAAGCAGGATGTATTCCTCCAACAGCAGCAGCCACAGCAACCACAGTCTCCTACGGCTTACCTTCACCACCGCTCTGCCGACGTTGAAGTGGACGGCGACGACGAGTTCGACTCGAACTCGGATGAATCTGACCGATCTTCCTCTTCTCAAGAGGAGGATGTCGTCCTTCACTCTCACCGCAGCTCTCCCGCCCACTCGGACTTCTCTTCCGGGTCGGCCTATGCGCCGGGCTCTCCGACATTGGTCGGCTCACCCCGGCCGGCTACTACGTCTTACACCTTCGAGGCGCTTGACCACCAGGAGGACGGGGACTGCACGCTCTCATCATCTTCGGAGATTCTGCATGCGAAGCGGCCTATTGCGGCTGTGCGCCCCTCCACGATCCGCCGGCCGCTCATCTCGGAGACGAGCTGCAGCAGTGGATCGAGCAGCAGCGACGACGAGGAGCATGAGGCACGCCAGCGGGATGGCGACAGTCCTATGAGCGACGACGAGGGCGATGAGGAGTACCTCGATGCTGGAATGACTTCTGATTCTGGGTCCTCATCTCGGTCTGGGTCTGGTGGGTCGAGCCGACGGGGGAGCAACTACGACGATCCCGTCCGGACTCCCGATATCTTCCACCGCCACCCTGAGCCCGTTGTGGTCCAACAGGGCACTGGCGGTGCGGCTAGGAGCCAGCACCTGTTGGTCGAGGCTGCCTTGTCGTTGGAGTTGAACAAGGCCGGGATGGACAAGACACACCACTTCATTCATCATCCTCAAATGCAGTCGACGCCGATCATCGCTATCGGTAACCGACACTAGACGGGCCCTCAACATTTTGCCGGCCCCCCCAACTTCTTTCTTTCCACCCCCCTGCACCTCTCCACTCGCTTCTCGTTCCTCTCTACTCTTTTCTTTCTGTTTCATCAACCACCAGTTTCTCAAATGTATATCACCACCACTCGTCGCATGATCGAAGAAGAAGAATCACCCAACCGTACAAGAATGGACAGACCTCTCTAAACTACTACCCGCAGCAACACACACACACACAAACACGCACGCACCCTGGTACCCCCCTCCCCGATCCTACCTCCTGTTTCCCTTTATACATGCCACACCAAAAAATCGAACGCAGTTTTGTTTTGTCCTTCCTTTTCTTGCTTGCTCGCGCTGCCGCGCTCCATGCTTACCCGCCTGATATGAACATGATACGAGTATGAGAGTGTTGATTCCTGATTTGGCGACCCTCTCCTGACTTCCGTCCCGCCAACTGACTTTTTTCCCTTTCTGGCAAGCTCGCTGACATCTGACATCTGACAGCGCTGGGCTCTCTCGTCCTTTCTCTGTTTTGCCTGCGAGAATTGAGGCTCTCTAGATCTCCAATTCCCGAAATTCAAGAGCCGAGCTCTGCCTCTGGTCACCTTGGGTTTGTTTGCTGCAATAAGGTGGGGTGGCAGACCGAGGACCCTGCCTAACACCCCACCCGTGCAGCGGCGCTCTGTGATACAGTTCAGCACAGAGAAAGTTTGAACCGCCCTTATGGAGAACTACTGTCAGTAGCGACATATAAGTAAGTTAAGCTTACGTTCTCAGATTATTATCAGCGTTCGCAGCAGCTGCTCCTACATGTCCCTGCTGCCTTTTCGAACTATTCATTGTACTGTATGTATATCTCGTTTCTACCGACCACCGAGATACGACCTTCCCAATAAGGATTGACTAGGCTAGTTTACCTTATCAGGTGGGTATCAAGCATGCGGCTCGAAAGGTGTATGTACCCGTTGCCCAGCAGCTGCTTCTGTCAGCCAGCGCTCAGCGCTCAGGCTCTACATACTTACGCTCAAAGGATCTGAGATTGAGATCTCGGATCTCTGAGCGCCTCAAAAGCCGCTCATGTGTGATGTGCGTTCCGCCTGCTTGGGAGACGAGATCTCTATCTGAGCTTGAATGAATGATGAAGTCCCTATGTATGTATGTACCCTCTCTTTGTTGACCTTAGATTATTGAACATCAACTCTGCTTGCTGCCGTGGATCAAAAAGGACCGCAAGGGGCGGTCTGTGCAGTGCCGATCTCCTGCTTGAAGTTGCACGCATAGGCTATGCGTGCAGTATGTACTCGTATGTATGGTGCCCAAGCTTCATCCGCATTCGCTGGGTTTCAGTATTTCAGACTGACTATGTACTACTGCACGTCAACATGTACGGAGAGTGAGCTGTGAGTTGTGTCTGGCTCGCAGCGAGGAAGGGTGAGGTGCGTCTCGCTCGCAGCGAGTAGCAGCACCAGGGTATCGAGAAGCTGGGTGCATATCACAGCGACCTTGCAGTTTGAGGCTTGAGGACTGACCTTGGCAAACAGTCGTTACATAGTAGTGTTATGCTGAGTGAGAAGAAGACCAGAGGATTCTGTGTGTAGGAGAGTATCGCTACATATGTCCACTCAGTACTCAGCGCTTAGCAGCTATGTACATACACGGCACACGCTAACTTGACCCGTCTTCCTTGCATTTGCTTTGAGAATCCATGCGGTTCGCTGTCTTATCTTGCTCGCTCGGACGCGCTGGTGCGAATCTCGCTCATGTGAACGATGCGAATCTCGAGGGCCCAGGGTAGACGAGTATAAGGAGCATCGCCCAGCATCGTTGGAGCGTCGTCCTTGAGGCTTGAGGCTTCAGGCTTGAGGTGGTGGGATGAAGACGTGCGGAGATGAGGGAGGTGTTTGCATGTTTGTTTGTTGCGATTTAGAGCTCATTTATTATGTAAATATCCGCTTCAGGTCAGGATTTAAGGTTATCTTAGCGGCATGATTTAAGGTTATCTTGCGCTACGTACCGCGCCCTGCATCTGGCGCTTGGATCCCCAATAATTGTCGTCCAGAAGGACTTCCTTCACCTTCTGGCTGATTATTTCGTCCCTCACCTTCCTCGCTGGCATAGTCTCTTTTTCTGTCAGCAAGCAGCACCTCCTTGCAGCAATTTCATAACAACTTTCAATCAGACGGCTTTGAGAAGGAACTTCTTTCATCCTGCGCATGTTACAATACTTGACACCCAGGACCCACTTCCAATCCCAGCACTTCCAACCCGAAGCTTGCCCTCATGCCAACTTTGTCACAGCAGGCTGCAGCTTCCGTCGTCCCGAGTCCCGTCCGCCAAAGTTTTGCGGTCCCCTCTTCACGCTTCTCGTATGTATCGCTGCGAGCGCGGTTTGTTGGATAGCAAAACATGGTCAGGCTTGAAGGCGCCCTGTTATTATTTTTCCAGTTCTTGCTTCGCGTCCCGCATCCCGCAAGATGGTTGAGAAGTCAGCGACATGGACTTCGCTGCGCCATTCCGGGAGCGCTCCTGATTTGTGAACTTGCTCGGCACTACGGCACTTCGGCTTCAGATTTCTCTTTCTACTACACTCGTTTGAGCGTTTGAGGACAGTTGAGGCGTTGAGGCCACTCCTTCTACAGTTCATTATAGAGTTCCTACGTCGCACATCTCATGCAGGGTGGCTGCAGGGTAATATGCAAGGGACTCCTCTTACCGACCCGCCTTGGGACCCTTGAAGTATCACAGTTGCATGCGTGGGGTCGGAAGAGGCTTATTTTGGAGTTGCAAGCTTCTATATGCTAGGTGGTAGCAGGTCGCAGCCGCCTCTCAAGGACCAGGGTCCGCTACGCTACCCATACATCCTACTACTTCCGTAGCACTGGTTTGATCGTTGCTCTCCGTACCGCGCGCAGGGACGTGCTACGTTTAGCTTGCTCGCACAAGTGGCGGCACTCCGCTCAGTTCATCAGTACACGCTCAGCGCTCAGCAGCCCGCCGCGAGCAATACGAGTAGTGCTGCCGAGCAGTGGCAGCCGGGGTGAGTTCATCGGTACCCTGAGAGAAAATAAAAGGCAGGAGAGGTGCCCTTCCTCCCGCCCCACAGATACTGACTTTGAAGATCCCGGTCACTTCCCCTCTCTCTCTCTCTCTCTCTCCCGTGATCCGTCTCTGCGTCCCATACCTATACCGTTACCGATTTCCATGTCCATTTCGGTATCTGACTTCGAGAGGTTCTCGCTACACGTTATCATTTTTGACCTACTCGCTCCGATTGTTCCCGTTGCGAGTACATATCGTTCAGGCTTCCCATGCCCCAGGCAGCTCCGCAGAATGCAAGATGGGCGAGCAGAAGGTTCTTGTTGATTTACCACCATAACCACATCCACTACTGGCGCAGTCTGCATGAGAAGAAGCTGCTTCGGCTTCAAAGTCCAAACAAACATGCATGAGTGGGTCGCAGTGCTCTGTGCGACAACACCGCAGGTCAATCGCTCCAAAGTCGTCCACGCCCCGGCTAAGCTGACCTAGCACAGCTTCGTGTTGCAAGAATCCTGCAAGAAGCCGCGTTGGGACTTCGGAGACGGAAACCCTCAAGAGCAAGATGTCTGGTTGTCGAGAGGTTCCGTCAGCATCGCCCTTCCGAATGGTTTTCATCCCTTTCGAAGGTCTCTCACATTCTAATCGTCGTCGACTTCCCGGGATCTCCAGCCTCTGACACCAGTGTCATCTCGTAGGTCGCCATCGACAACCCCCTTGGGATATTTCGGCATCATCAGCTTAGCCCTCGCTCTGGCCCTTCGAGTATCACGCCCTCGTCCCTGCCACTACTCATCAAGTCTTCGCCCTTTTACACCACAACAACATGTCGCCTGCCTCAACTCAGCAGTTCCGCAACCTCGTCGGCACCAACATCGCCAACGACCGGTTCGAGATGCTCTCTGTCCTCGGACTCGGCGCTTACGGTGTCGTCTACCTCGCTCGGGACCGCGAGCATGCTCTCCAGGAGCAGCCCTTCCCATCAACATCGGCACAGCAGAACATCCCCGCCATGCAGATGGCACACCAGTTCGGCTCCGCTGCCCGTGGGCTGTACGCCATCAAGTGCCTGAACAAGGTCGGCCTCGATGAGCGGCAGCGCGAGTTCCAACGGCGGGAGATCGAGCTCCATGCCAAGGCCTCTCAGCACAAGAACATTGTCACTCTTCACCAGGTCATCGACTCTCCCGAAGACCCTTACATCTTCGTCGTCCTCGACTACTGCCCCGACGGCGATCTCTTCAGCATGATTACCGAGCGACAAACTGCTACGGCTACGAGGCGGACAGCCAATGGCAGTATCAGCCGACGGACTCATGAAGAGGAATCCTCCCAACGGCAAAGTTCCGAGACGGATGTGCTTCTCATCAAGTCTGTCTTTGACCAGATCCTCGATGCGGTCGAATACTGCCACCAACACCAAATATACCACCGCGACCTCAAGCCGGAGAACATCCTCTGTCTCGATGGCGGTCGGAGAGTCGTCCTTGCCGATTTCGGTCTGGCCACACAAGAACCTACCAGTTCCGACTTCGGGTGTGGGAGCACCTTCTACATGGGGCCTGAGTGCCAGGGTGGTCCGCTCCGGAGAATATCCAAGTACAGCACCCCTGCCAACGACGTCTGGTCGCTCGGTGTGATCCTTGTCAACCTCGTCTGCGGCCGAAACCCCTGGAAGCAAGCCTGCGTTTCCGATCAGACCTTCATGGAGTACGTTCGAAACCCACACGTCCTTAAGGATATCCTGCCCATCTCGGAGGACACAAGTACCATCTTGCGACGGATCTTTACCATGGACGCCCAGGATCGATGCTCGATTGCTGAGCTGCGCAAGATGGTCAGTAACGTCCGGTCGTTCACCGCCTCCGCTCCGGAGATCCTGCATCGGAGAGAGCAGTCCAAGTTGCGGGCCCTTCGAGAACGACAACAACAAGACGAATTCCATGCTCGGGCTTTGGCTAGAGCGAAGGCGCAAGCACAGGTGGCTGCAACGACAGAGATCCAAGCTGCCCTATATGCACCAAGTGCCCGGGTGTGCCATTCACCCACCTTGGAGGCAGGCAGCAGCGGTGGGCCCAGCAGCCACGGAAGCGACGACAATAATGCCAAACAACGGCAGCGGGACGGCGACAGCCCGATGAGCGATCCAGAGGACGAAGAGGAGTATCTTGATACTGGAATGACTTCCGACTCTAATTCATCGTGGATCTCTCGCTCAAGCAACTCCAGTCGGCGGGGCAGCGACTGCGACGATTGTACCCGGACTTCAGACGGCATTGAATATCAAGATCCTCCTGCCAGGGTCGAACAATACGTGGCTCTTATGAAGGCAGCTGCGAACACTGCCCATCAGCAGCTGTTGGTGGATGCAGCGCTCTTGATGGGGATGCACAAGGGCCAGAGTCACCATCACCAACACATTCGCCATCCTCAACACCAGGCGACTCCCATACATGGCTACTAGAGCTTCGAACTTACTGCTTTCCTCTGCTAGCTCCCACCTCTCTTTGCTTGAGACGGGATAACTCTCCCTTCCCTCCCCAAATCACTTCGCAACATACAATCCTACTACACCGTATATCGTGGCCTTCAATTTGATCCCAACCCACCTTTCTTCAGCTCATTCTCCAGTCTTAGACAAAGTCCTTCCTCAACCTTGTTCGAGAACTTTACCTCCCTTCTCTCGAAGCAGAAAGTCAAAACCCTTCCTGCACTGAGCTTACCACTAAGTACTAGCGCGTTCTACCCTCACTTCCTCTAGCTGCTGCTACTGCACGTCTCCCCCTCTTAGAAGCTCTCCTGCATAATCCATCCAAAACCCCCCGTGTATGTCTGCCTTTGGTCCCAGGGTCCCGCACACGACCCGGATTGCGCTAATCAGGCCAAGCCAGGTACCACCATCTCTGCCATTCCCCTTTCCTGCAGCCTTGCGCTCCGACATCCGATCTTCAGCCTGCCTTCGTCTGTCCGCCTTGGGACAAGATTCATTCGTTCCAGAAGCCGCTGCTGCCTTTGACTCGGTCGCACCAGAAGCAGATGCAGGATTTTTGAATTGGAGAACTCCAGCTTCGACTTCGTGCATGGCCGCATCTTATTCTGATTTTCCTTTGGATGATTGAAAGAGTATTTTTCAGACAAGAGAATGCCACAGTGTCATACGAATGTCAACGGATCGCGATCTTCTTGTGAAACTCTGATGGACCAATCGCCCGACTTGTCCGCGCCGGCTTGCTCTCGAAGGACAGCTTGAAGACGAGGGCCCAGAATGTCCGCCAAAAAGCCGCGCTCGGAGGTGGTATGTCTCAAGAGTAAGACCGAAGTTGATCCTGGCTCGGTGGTGGCCAGGAGCTCGTGCTGTTGGTTCCGACGTTAGGCAGGAGGTAATCAGCATCATACGCGTCTCACAACAAGGATCTCATCTGCAGTGTGGATAACTCACATGTGATAGTTCACCGGTAATCCCTAGAGGCGTGATTGAGTGATGGTATTGGACTGTTAGAGAAGACGACTCTATTTTCAAGGTGGAGAGAGTGACCTGCTTGACTCACAGAGATCTGCTTCGGCTCCTTGTAGGACAGAGCTGCCTGAGCCAGCGCAGACAGCGATGCTTTTGATCTGCGTCTCTGCGTTGGCTCCTCTGGCGTATGCCATTTGCGCTGAATGGCGAAGAACAATCATCAGTTCGATGCCTGGCGGAGCGCTCTAACGTCTGGACGACTTACCATGTTCGACGCCCATTTCAGCCTTGAATGCGCGAGCAAACGTTCCCAGGCTGATCGGCTCACGAAGAACCACCTGACGACCCATTCCCGCCGACGACCAGCCCTCGCTCTTGGCCTGATCTGAATCCGCATTCACGGAATTTTGAAGCGTCTGTGCCGGACCTGCTGCTGTTGGTAGATCTGCCAGTAGTGACCGAGCAAAGGTGTCGGGCGACTCTCCCCAGACATCCTTGAGGCCCGAAAGTCGTGTTTCCGTCTGTCTCACCTTCCCCGCCTGTGACGATGTTGGCGGCGAGCATGCAGAGAGTGCATTGAGGATAAGCCAGTCGTTGATGCCGGCAGGGGTAGCGTCCAAGCTGGTATGCGGGCAGTAAATGCTGATACCCTCTGCGGCGCAATTGAGCAGACTCCGTTGCTGAGTATTGGAGAGCGTCAAAGATTTCAGGCCTCGGAAGATGGTTGGGTGGTCTGTGCTTTTTTGGAAGAGTCGTTTGGCGGCAGACCGGGGTGAAGAAGCAGAGGAAGATGGTCAGCCATATGGTCCTGCTCTGCACTGCAACGGCTTAAGGAACCCACAGATGACGGCGACGCTGACGCCCTTGTTCTTTTCGCTGAGTAGTTCTGCGGCCACGTCGGTGTGAGGTCAATGGCGAGGAAGACTCCGTTCGATGTCCGCGGCTTGGGTGCCTCTGTAAGCGAACGAAAAGCGCCGTCAGCCATCAAATCGCGTCTGATGTATAGAGATCTTTCACAACAGTAACACCCACCCAGCAAGAGACCGACGTTGTCCCAGCTCTTGTCTGCCAGATGGAGCGGCGCTGCGAATGCGAAGAGAGGTATGCGTGGTCAGTGCAGGAGTATTTATTGAGGAAAATCCAGCCTCGAAGGAAGAGCTCACCGATTGCATGCATGGCGCGCATCACCGCAGCGAGCGGCTTGTTGGCTCGAACAGAAGCTGAGAGAGAGGCCATCGTGAGCAAATGCGGGTGCCAGCGACGTGTTGATGGTGCTGGAGAAGATGGTGATGATGGTAATGCTGAAGGCGTCCGTGCCATTTCTTCTCGCTGGGCAGCTCGCCTTCCTTCCGTCACCCACCACCACTGCCGCACACACATCCTCCTACATCCTCCCGCAACACTCATCATTATGGCAGACGCTGTCGGCCCAACAGCTGAGCAGCCCGCAGTTGAGTCCGTAGAGCGCCGCTCGCTCTCCGCAGACGACGAAGAAAACATGTCTACGATCGACCTCGAGGCAGACACTCCCGCTGCATCCGACATTGGCGGACCACAGCCAGAGCAAATACCAGAGCAAGGCAACACGGACTTGCAACAGCAGCAGCGACAGCCAGCAAGTGCCAAGGCACCGCGCCCTCATCCCCAAGCCCCGCGGCCAATCTCAACAGCCACAGCACCCGCAGCGAATGGTTCAAGTAGGGTCCAAAACGGCCATGAGGCAGGTGCACGGGTGCCAGGTCGCATTGGAACCGAGCAAGGCGGTAGCGGAATTCCACCAGCTCCTACCGCCTCTTCCCACCCAGGCCAGCTCGATCCGACTATGCGCTTCTGGTTTCCCGCCCTCTTCAGCTTCTACGACATCATAATGGCCTCTGACGACCTCGAAGTTCGCAGACTCGCCTTGGCCTCCCTCTTCGATCTCCTCAAGCAGCACGGGTCGTCCTTCCCGTCCGAATTCTGGAACACAATCTGCAAGGAGATCCTCTTCCCCATCTTCTCAGTCCTTCGGCGCCCTTCAGCTTCCGCTGGGTCAGCTGCTGGCGCGACTGGTACGGGAACCGATCAAGGTCATTCGGCAAACGTCTCTCCTTCTCACAAATTCGCGTCGCTGCCGCCCCTCGCTGGATCTAGCAACGGCCTACCCTCTGCCGGAAGTGGAATACATGTCCTGCAGGAAGAAATGAGCGTCTGGCTCAGTACCACGATGATCCAGGCACTCCGCAACCTCGTTGACCTCTGGACGCATTTCTTCGGCGAGCTCGAACGTCTCTTGCCCGAGTTGCTGGAACTACTGTGCGCGTGCATCTGTCAAGGTAAGCTTGGAGCGCAAAAGCGTAAAACCAGTGCAGAGAGTTGCCGCTGACAGCCTTGCTCCACGCATCTATAGAAAATGACACGCTTGCGCGGATCGGGACATCCTGCTTGCAGACTTTGGTGGAGAGAAACGTCGACAAGCTTACTCCGCAGCGTTGGGAACAAGTCGTCGATGCCCTGGTCAGCCTCTTCAACACCACCACAGCGCACGCTCTCTTCGACCCTGCCCTTCGAGCGGTCGCGCCCGAGCCAGGCGCACCCGGTTATGCCGAATACCAGCATAGCCTGCCAAGGGGTGCTCCGCAGACTCCAACATTGCAGTCTCCTTCTTCATTCGATTCGCCATACGAGTACTCGTACCACTACCAGCAACAGTTCAGACAGCGGCCGCCGATGAGCTCGGCGGAGCGACGTCGCGCATTCAAGCAGATCATAGTCAAATGCGTACTGCAGCTACTGCTCATCGAAACGACCCAGGAGCTACTCAATGGACCGATCCCGGGCCCGAACTCTGCGGCGGCCACTCCAAGATCTGCTGCACACCGACTCTCCGATGGCAGTGTCGCGGCGGCCACACCAGCTCAAGCGCGTACTCAAGACGCCCTCTCACACGTCTTGCCTCCCCAAGAATCACCTGCGTCGGCATTCTACTCTCTGATCCCGCCAAAGCAGCTTCTCAGGCTAACGCATGTGCTGGAAGCATCGTACGCGTTCTCGCGCGCATTCAATGCCGACAAGGAGTTGCGACTGGCGTTGTGGAAGGTCGGATTCATGAAGCAATTGCCCAACCTGCTCAAGCAAGAGAGCTCTAGTGCAGCAACCCTCGTTCGGGTTCTGGTGCGGATGCATGCGGATCCTCGCGAAAGCCATCGTGTCCTGCGGAAGGAAGTCCGGAGGCGACTCGTCCCTCTCGGTAGGGAGGTCGTCAAAGGCTATCTGCCTCTGGACGCAGAAACACAAGCTAGGAATATTGGCGCCTGGACTCCCGTCGTAGCGGACATATTCCGCGGTCTGTGCACATTCGAGGACGATGAGCTCGAAGTGCTGGATGAGCGGGGGCAAGTGGAGGGAGACGCGGATCCGACTACGCCTGTTGGGCTCCACAACCAGCGTGGCATGCCGATCCGAAGGAAGAGTGGACATGCTTTCCAGCTCAGCATGGACGATGATGATGAGCCGCAGCCGCCTTCCAGTCCGGAGATGAGTGATGCAACTCATCAACCAAGTCCTACCAGCCCGCAAGGCTCGGGCAAGTCTTCGGCTTACGGAGTCTTCCAGACGCATGCAAGAACCTTCTATCCCTTGGCGGTCGAACTCCTTTCAAAGGATCCTCTCCCACCCGAGGTAGGAGAGTCACTACGACACTACTTCTGGAAAGTCGGACTTTCCGTTGGGTTCGTGGACCTCGCCGCTTTGCGAGCCGACCGAGAAAAAGAGCGCGAGCGCGAGAGGCGGGAAGAAGAACGCCGAGAGGCGATCCGGATCCGGGAGCGCGAGGTGGAAAGGAGCGAGCGCGCCATGCTGAAGAAGTCAGGTTGCGAAAGGAGCAAGAAGAGCGCGAACGGGAGCGACGAAGATGGGAGGCTCAGAGACTTGCGCAGGCTCAAGCTCAGGTGGAGAAGGATCAGGAACGAAGGCGGATTCAGGAGGAGCGGGAGCAGATACAGGTTGAGAAGGAGCAACTCCAGCGGCAGATGGAGGCGGAACAACAGGCAATGCCTCAACCACAGCAGACGCAGGACGGTCGCAGGTTGGCGAAGCAGCAGGTCGGCAAGGAGATTCTAGACGGGATGCGGAAGGATCAGATGCCCCTCCACCGCCGGCCAAAAAGGAGCAAACGCAGGTTCCGGTTGCGTCGAGAGACGAAACAACTTCGGATCAGGCGTCGAGCAGCAATGCGCAAGTCGATGGTTCTCAAGAAGCTGATTCGTCCACTCCGTCCTCTTGACAACTACTGGACAGAAGCAATGCCACCCGCCGACCGGTCTAGGAACACCCCTTGTCACTTTTACCGAACTTCACCGAAACAGAGTAATGCAGATATCTCTCATGGACAGCATCCAGTGACTAAATCACTCATGCATACATTGCTTCTTTGCTATGATGCTAGGATCAAGGGAAATGCTCATCTATCATCGTGAGCCAGGTCGTTTGGGTTGAGCTGTGAGAAGACAAGACCCAAGTGAAGAGTAGTGTAAGGAGTATGGTGAGGACGGGCAATATGGGTTGTATGGCGACATCCCTGAGACGCGTCGAGGTTCTAGCAAGCAAGTGACAACAAGCAAGCTCGCAGCATTCATTAGCTCATCCTCTCCAGTACCATCGCTCAAGCACCTCACAAGCAAGCGCGCCTCAAAGACACCTCGACCGCCGTCTCATGATTATACTCAGCGCAGCCATCGCACTCTCATCCGCTCACGATGCGTGCTGGCCGAGCTGGTCGGGGAGTGCTCACGAACAAGCGAAGTGGATGCATTTTGGGTGGATGGAGTGGATGGATTCGACGCGTACCCTTGTTGACAACACGACCACCACGACACCCTCATCCATCAACAGGACCATCACCGAATGGCAGCTGGGCAGGTCCCTAAAAATGCAGGGAAGACGCGTCGACAACTTCCACGCCCCTCGACTCGGTGTGCTCGGTGACTGTGAGTTGGCATCCCCTCTGGCCTTTCTTTCGATGAAGATGGAGGACACATCCAGACTTGCCACCGACTTCATCCTCACATCCACCGTTTCCATAGGACGCGTAAACGGACCTTCAAGAGGTACTTCTTTCACCCTCCCAGCAGCGCTCTTTCCCAGGATTCCAGCGGGACGACCTGGATACGACATTTGTCCTTTGATCTCCCTCGAGTAGCTGCTGGAGCATGCCTTCATCTGACTCGGAACATAGTCAACAGCATTGGGGCGAGTCCTAGTCCTACCTGCCTCCTTCTCCCGCTCTGAGCTCCCACTGAACTCCCTCTGACAACGTGCAGTATCGACTGCAGGCGATCTATGCACCAATAGCTGGACACCCAGTCATCCGACTTCGACCCTGCCCATCTATCCCTCGCACTACCCCCTCCGTCAGTCTGAACACGGGGCTCTGGGTACGGAGCACTGTTGCCCATCAGGTAGATCTTTCCCATCCTCCCTTCCTGACTCTACCCCTCCACTAGCAGAGAAACTGACACTAGCTTTCCTCTCTGTCGACCAGGTGCACGTCTTCTGTCTTTACAAAGGCACCTCCATTCGCTTCTTGCTTGGCGTAGGCAGCACCGACTTCTGCACAATCATCACCTACGCTCTTTCCACGGATTACGGCTCCCTTCTCAGGCGTATCGGGCCGTCGACACCGGTCGGATCAAGCAGACCCGCGGATAGTTTCGCAACGACTGCCACGTCCATCCAGGCTGTCATTCCCACCTCGTCTGGCTGGGCCGCGATGCCTTAGAGGTGCGAATATCGCACGGCGCCATCAACCAGCACCTCTTGCATCCTCGTCGGCCTGTCGGTCGGAAACCGAGCGCAGAAAAGCAGAAGATAGGCTCTTCTCGCACGATGCTCTCCTTCCTTGGGAGCCCAACTGGACACTTGGGCCCTTCTTCCCGCTGGACAAGATTCGGGCATCTTGGCTAGTCCTGCGTTAGTGGATTCTGAGCATGATATATTGCGCATGGGCTGGACCCGTACGTGTTGCGGATGTCGCCGAGTGGTGGATCGTCTGACATCCTTACAGGTGAGTCTGACCTTGTTCTGACTCTGCTCGTTATGCTGTTCGCGAGCTAATGTTGGTTGCGTCCCTCACTTTCCTGCTCGCCGTGGTCATGTGTTCGTCAGTTTCGCCCTCATCTCGAGGATTGAACTCGGAAAGGCGGTCGATGGTTTCAGCGAAACAAATCGACATTTACGGCAGCAAATAAATGTGAAACAACGCCACAGCGCCACAGCACATTCTGCATCAAATTATGCACTTCAGATCTGGGACTGCAACATTCTGATTTCAGAATCGGACAAGAGCATAGGAGGACACGCTTCCGTCGAGCCACCAGTCCCGCACCTTACTCGGCGGCGACGGACCGTTTACTGATGGAGACAATGGGCGTCCACAACTGGCAAGGCTTGTTCGGGTTCGTTCCAGCGGTCGCCACTGCACAGACGATGTAGTTCAATGCCGGCGCAGCTTCGACTATGTGCGTGCGATTGGAGAGGGCGAAGGACTGCTTCGGTATGTGGACGGGCTGGATCTGCCCTTTGCGCCTGTCACCGGGTACGGCGGTGGACTTGACGAGGTCCAAGGGGTCCGCATCATTTGGAGCGCGTTGGAGGCAGGGATCGAGATCATCGATGGGGTCGGCTGGCGATGGTTGGGAGCGCTCTGCACCACCTGCGCACCAAATTGGGGCCTGACGTTCATGCCAGCTACGAACTGTACAACTCAACTTCTTTCCCACCACTTTAATCGCAAACGAACGAATAAGCTGTTGCTATGGGAAGTAAAGTCCCTACGCGCTCCTTGTGAGAGAGAGGCGAGTAGAGGAGGCGAGAGGGCGAGGGAGAGGGAAAAAAAGAAAAAGAGAAAAAAAGATGGACCTGACCGGAATCGAACCGCTGAGTGTATCTTTAAGGATGGAAAACCCCACTACACGCGGGGGTTGACACGTATACACACCAGCACCCAGCGATGCTAAACCGGATGCTCTACCACCTGAGCTATCAGGTCCGGATTTGCAAGATACTAATAACTTTTTATTTATTTATACCGTACACGCCTCCACCCAGAGACCACCCCTGCACGGACCAGGCAGCTGGTGGGAAGTTTCGATCGCTACGGCTGAGCGTGGGACTAAGCCCTCAGCAGGTGGAGTCGACTCGTCCGGCCGAGAAGGAGGAGGAGAAAAGGGATATAAGGAAGGGAGTCAGCCTTTCCCTCTTCTTCTTCTCTTCCACCACCATCGACCATCGACCATCGACCACTCACATACTCACACCCAACACCGACTCACATGCATACATCCACACCCACACCCACACACACAGTCATGCATCCACACAGTCAGCTCTACCCACACCCAACGCTTACCAGCGCACACACATCCATCCGCGCCATCACATGGCTGAGCACCACGAGATCATACATCAAGACTCCAGGTCCATCAAGACTCCCTTACTCGCTCGTCCGGCCTTACGGTTGACATCACTCGACTGGCCCGAGCCTCCATGCTCCTTCCTCAAGCATCCTCACACCTCACCCAAGCTGTCTTGGTCAAGTTCGACCATCCTCTCGTCATCCATGCTCGGACCATCAAGACCTCAAGACTGCCCCTTGTCTACCAAGATATTCCTCCTGTACTCGCTGTTGACAGCGATCATGGGTGAGTCTGATCCCTCTCTCCCCCTGTTCCATCGGAATTCTCGTGTTTACTGACTCTGCTCTATCCTCATCCTCACACATCAGGTACATCATACACCAAGGCTCATCGTGCGACCCGGACCAGGAACCCCACCAACCCGACTCCGCATCCAAGTTCCGCCAACGAGAGGCTCACGGTCCGCGCCTAGACAAGTAGGAAGGAAGGAAAGGAGGTGCGCCCCGACAGGCCTTCCCTATTTCCGGTGACGGGTGGTAGAGCGCGACTAGCGTGTGGTCATTCCCTCCGGGGGTTTGACCAGCACCTTTCCGCTCCCATTTCTGAGGAGATAGATGTGGTCGACTGGGACGGCTTCTTCCCTTCTGGACGAACGTTTGGGAGGCCGACCCTCTCCGAGGTCCGACGACGGTGCGGACGAGGCGCGGTGGGTCTGTCCTTCCCGGTGGGCCTTTGATGCCTGCCGGCACGACGATTGTCATCACTCGTTGGCGAGTCCGTCTCTTCATGACTCTGTCGCTCGTCAGCGAAACGCTGACCATCATCCTTACTTATCATCCCTTGCTTTCGAATCAGCAGGTCATCAACCGCCAAAGTACTCGGTCTGCTGCCTCAAGCCGGACGGATGGATCGTACCTTTACTCTGATTCAGCATTCAAGGAGAACATCACCTACACGTGAGTTGACCTCAGTCTCAAGCTCTCACCGCATCCCTCATCGGTCATCCAACGCTGACTGATATGCCTTCCCTCTACCCCAAGGCCCAACCCCATCCGCAGAGGATCTCTCTTTCTTCCCTTGACTCACGTCATCTTGGTCGCGCATGTACCCAACCTTTGCTCCATCGCACAATGTTCAACGTTGATTGATTACTGCCTTTGTCACTCAGCTGATCAGCATACATCTCAGGTGAAACCGATCCAGCTGCTGTCCTCCTTCATCGTGAGCCCGTCTGAGCTGCGAACAGACCTCACGTAGTTTGAAGAGTAACGTAACGTAAGGATATGCTGTGAGATGATCTCAGCTTGAAGTCAGTGGTGAAGGATGCTGAGACGCGTCGCACCTTCAAGCAAGCAACCGTCAACGCAAGCAAGCTCGCAGCAGCATTCATTGGCTCATCCTGTCCAGTACCATCGCTCAAGCACCTCACAAGCAAGGTAGCCACAAAGACACCTCGACCGCCATCTCATGATTATACTCAGTGCAGCCATCGCACTCTCATCCGCTCACGATGCGTGCTGGCCGAGCTGGTCGGGAGTGCTCACGAACAAGCGAAGTGGATGCATTTTGGGTGGATGGAGTGGATGGATTCGACGCGTACCCTTGTTGACAACACGACCACCACGACACCCTCATCCATCAACAGGACCACCACCGAATGGCAGCTGGGCAGGTCCCCAAAAATGCAGGGAACGCGCGTCGACAACTTCCAGGCCCCTCGACTCGGTGCGCTCGATGACTGTGAGTTGGCATCCCCTCTGGTCTTCCTTTCGATGAGGATGGAGGACACATCCAGACTTACCACCGACTCCATCCTCACTTCCACCATATCCTTTGGACGCGTAAACGGACCTTCAAGAGGTACTTCTTCCACCCTCCCAGCAGCGCCGTTTCCCAGGATTCCAGCGGGACGATCTGGATGCGACATTTGTCCTTTGATCTCCCTCGAGTAGCTGCTGGAGCATGCCTTCATCTGATTCGGAACATAGTCAACAGCATTGGGGGCGAGTCCTAGTCCTACCTGCCTCCTTCTCCCGCTCTGAGCTCCCACTGAACTCCCTCTGACAACGTGCAGTACCGACTGCAGGCGATCTATGCACCAATAGCTGGACACCCAGTCATCCCGACTTCGACCCTGCCCATCCATCCCTCGCACTACCCTCCGTCGTCCTGGGTACGGAGCACTGTTGCCCATCAGGTAGATCTTTCCCATCCTCCCTTCCTGACTCTACCCCTCCACTAGCAGAGAAACTGACACTAGCTTTCCTCTCTGTCGACCAGGTGCACGTCTTCTGTCTTTACAAAGGCACCTCCATTCGCTTCTTGCTTGGCGTAGGCAGCACCGACTTCTGCACAATCATCAACTACGCTCTTTCCACGGCTTACGGCTCCCTGCTCAGGCGTATCGGACCGTCGACACCGGTCGGATCAAGCAGACCCGCGGATATGCAGTTCGCAGCGCAGCTACCACCACCTCCGCCAAATCTGTGATTCCCACCTCTATCGAGTCGCTTCCTCATCGCCGTCGACTCAAACCAGCTCGTCTTCATCACCCGACGCCTCTTACATCCTCGTGTCGGCCTGTCGGTCGGAAATCCGAACGAAGAAGAAGCGGAAGATAGGCTCTTCTCGCACGATGCTCTCCTTCCTTGGGAGCCCAACTGGACACTGAGGCCCTTCTTCCCGCTGGACAAGATTCGGGCATCTTGGCCACTACTGCTGGTATCACGAGCACGAGCATGATATCTGCGCATGGGCTGAACTCGTACGTGTCGCGGGTGTCGTCAAGTGGTGGGTCGTCTGGCATCCTTACAGGTGAGTCTGGCCTTGTTCTGACTCTGCTCGTTATGCTGTTCGCGAGCTAATCTTGGTTGCGTCCCTCACTTTCCTGCTCGCCGGTGGTCATGTGTTCGTCAATTTCGCCCTCATCTCGAGGATTGAACTCGGAAAGGCGGTCGATGGTTCCAGCGAAACAAATCGACATTTACGGCAGCAAATAAATGTGAAACAACGCCACAGCGCCACAGAACATTCTGCATCAAATTATGCACTTCATGTCTGGAGCTGCAACGTTCGATTTCAGAGTCGGACAAGAACATCAGGAGGACACGCTTCCCTCCAGCCACCGCCAAACCCGCAGCCCAGTGCACCCTCGCTCGGCGGCGAAGGACCCTGTACCGATGGAGACGATGTGCGTCAACAACTGGCAAGGCTTGTTCGGGTTCGGTCCAGCGGTCGCCGCTACACAGACGATGCAGTTCAATGCTGGCGCAGCTTCGACTATGTGCGTGCGATTGGAGAGGGCGAAGGACTGCTTCGGTATGTGGACGGGCTGGATCTGCCCTTTGCGCCTGTCACCGGGTACGGCGGTGGACTTGACGAGGTCCAAGGGGTCCGCATCATTTGGAGCGCGTTGGAGGCAGGGATCGAGATCATCGATGGGGTCGGCTGGCGATGGTTGGGAGCGCTCTGCACCACCTGCGCACCAAATTGGGGCCTGACGTTCATGCCAGCTACGAACTGTACAACTCAACTTCTTTCCCACCACTTTAATCGCAAACGAACGAATAAGCTGTTGCTATGGGAAGTAAAGTCCCTACGCGCTCCTTGTGAGAGAGAGGCGAGTAGAGGAGGCGAGAGGGCGAGGGAGAGGGAAAAAAAGAAAAAGAGAAAAAAAGATGGACCTGACCGGAATCGAACCGCTGAGTGTATCTTTAAGGATGGAAAACCCCACTACACGCGGGGGGTTGACACGTATACACACCAGCACCCAGC
This sequence comes from Tilletia indica, assembly GCA_001689995.1. Taxonomy (NCBI): domain Eukaryota; kingdom Fungi; phylum Basidiomycota; class Exobasidiomycetes; order Tilletiales; family Tilletiaceae; genus Tilletia; species Tilletia indica. Next base: position 73,988 of record MAPW01000126.1, read on the forward strand.
GATGCTAAACCGGATGCTCTACCACCTGAGCTATCAGGTCCGGATTTGCAAGATACTAATAACTTTTTATTTATTTATACCGTACACGCCTCCACCCAGAGACCACCCCTGCACGGACCAGGCAGCTGGTGGGAAGTTTCGATCGCTACGGCTGAGCGTGGGACTAAGCCCTCAGCAGGTGGAGTCGACTCGTCCGGCCGAGAAGGAGGAGGAGAAAAGGGATATAAGGAAGGGAGTCAGCCTTTCCCTCTTCTTCTTCTCTTCCACCACCATCGACCATCGACCATCGACCACTCACATACTCACACCCAACACCGACTCACATGCATACATCCACACCCACACCCACACACACAGTCATGCATCCACACAGTCAGCTCTACCCACACCCAACGCTTACCAGCGCACACACATCCATCCGCGCCATCACATGGCTGAGCACCACGAGATCATACATCAAGACTCCAGGTCCATCAAGACTCCCTTACTCGCTCGTCCGGCCTTACGGTTGACATCACTCGACTGGCCCGAGCCTCCATGCTCCTTCCTCAAGCATCCTCACACCTCACCCAAGCTGTCTTGGTCAAGTTCGACCATCCTCTCGTCATCCATGCTCGGACCATCAAGACCTCAAGACTGCCCCTTGTCTACCAAGATATTCCTCCTGTACTCGCTGTTGACAGCGATCATGGGTGAGTCTGATCCCTCTCTCCCCCTGTTCCATCGGAATTCTCGTGTTTACTGACTCTGCTCTATCCTCATCCTCACACATCAGGTACATCATACACCAAGGCTCATCGTGCGACCCGGACCAGGAACCCCACCAACCCGACTCCGCATCCAAGTTCCGCCAACGAGAGGCTCACGGTCCGCGCCTAGACAAGTAGGAAGGAAGGAAAGGAGGTGCGCCCCGACAGGCCTTCCCTATTTCCGGTGACGGGTGGTAGAGCGCGACTAGCGTGTGGTCATCCCTCCGGGGGTTTGACCAGCACCTTTCCGCTCCCATTTCTGAGGAGATAGATGTGGTCGACTGGGACGGCTTTCTTCCCTTCTGGACGAACGTTTGGGAGGCCGACCCTCTCCGAGGTCCGACGACGGTGCGGACGAGGCGCGGTGGGTCTGTCCTTCCCGGTGGGCCTTTGATGCCTGCCGGCACGACGATTGTCATCACTCGTTGGCGAGTCCGTCTCTTCATGACTCTGTCGCTCGTCAGCGAAACGCTGACCATCATCCTTACTTATCATCCCTTGCTTTCGAATCAGCAGGTCATCAACCGCCAAAGTACTCGGTCTGCTGCCTCAAGCCGGACGGATGGATCGTACCTTTACTCTGATTCAGCATTCAAGGAGGACATCACCTACACGTGAGTTGACTTCAGTCTCGAGATCTCACCGCATCCCTCATCGGTCATCCAACGCTGACTGATATGCCTTCCCTCTAACCCAAGGCCCAACCCCATCCGCAGAGGATATCTCTTTCTTCCCCTTGACTCACGTCATCTCGGTCGCGCATGTACCCAACCTTTGCTCCATCGCACAATGTTCAATGTTCATGATCGCGCAGGGCATCCTCATCTCCTGTTTCAGTATTGCCTTTGCCACTCAGCTGATCAGCATACATCTCAGATGAAACCGACCCAGCTGCTGTCCTCCTTCATCGTGAGCACGTCTGAGCTGCGAACAGACCTCACGTAGTTTGAAGAGTAACGTAACGTAAGGATATGCTGTGAGATTGATCTCAGCTTGAAGTCAGTGGTGAAGGATGCTGAGACGCGTCGCAACTTCAAGCAAGCAACCGTCAACGCAAGCAAGCTCGCAGCAGCATTCATTAGCTCATCCTCTCCAGTACCATCGCTCAAGTACCTCACAAGCAAGGTCGCCTCAAAGACACCTCGACCGCCATCTCATGATTATACTCAGCAGCCATCGCACTCTCATCCGCTCACGATGCGTGCTGGCCGAGCTGGTCGGGGAGTGCTCACGAACAAGCGAAGTGGATGCATTTTGGGTGGATGGAGTGGATGGATTCGACGCGTACCCTTGTTGACAACACGACCACCACGACACCCTCATCCATCAACAGGACCACCACCGAATGGCAGCTGGGCAGGTCCCTAAAAATGCAGGAAGACGCGTCGACAACTTCCAGCCCCTCGACTCGGTGCGCTCGGTGACTGTGAGTTGGCATCCCCTCTGGTTTCTTTCGATGAAGATGGAGGACACATCCAGACTTACCACCGACTTCATCCTCACCTCCACCATCTCCTTTGGACGCGCAAACGAACCTTCAAGAGGTACTTCTTTCACCCTCCCAGCAGCGCTATTTCCCAGCATTCCAGCGGGACGACCTTGATGCGACATTTGTCCTTTGATCTACCTCGAGTAGCTGCTGGAGCATGCCTACATCTGACTCGGAACATAGTCAACAGCATTGGGGCGAGTCCTAGTCCTACCTGCCTCCTTCTCCCGCTCTGAGCTCCCACTGAACTCCCCCTCACAACGTGCAGTGTCGACCGCGGGCAACTCATGCATCCACAGCTGGGCATCCATCGATCTCAACTTCGACCCTGCCCATCCATCCCTCGCAATACCCCTTCGTCGGTTGAGTGCACTCGGAGATCTTCAGCACCACACACCAGACGCGTCGTGTCTGCAAGCCCGAACGAATCCAAGATTCGCCCGGCATGCATTTCAGCGCAGAATGGCCAAAAGGAGTCTGAACACGGGGCTCTGGGTACGGAGCACTGTTGCGCATCAGGTAGGTCTTTCGCATCCTCCCTTCCTGACTGCGACCCTCCACTAGCAGAGAAACTGACACTAGCTTTCCTCTCTGTCGACCAGATGCACGTCTTCGGTCCTTGCAAAGTCACCTCCATTCGCTCCTTGCTCGGCGAAGGTAGCACAGACGGTTCCACAAGCATCCATTACGTTTTTTTACACAGCTGAAGGGTCACACATCAGTCGCATCGAGCCGTCGACACCCGTCGGATCAAGCAGATTTGCGGTTCTGAAGTTCGCAGCGACTATCACGTCCATCCAGGCTGTCATCCCCACCTCGTCTGGCTGGGCCGCGATGCCTTAGAGGCGCGAATATCGCACGGCGCCATCAACCAGCATCTCTTGGATCCTCGTCGGCCTGTCGATCGGAAACCGAACGCAGAAGAAGCGGAAGATAGGCTCTTCTCGCACGATGCTCTCCTTCCTTGGGAGCCCAACTGGACACTCAGGCCCTTCTTCCCGCTGGACAAGATTCGGGCATCTTGGCTACTCCTGCTGGTATTGCGAACACGAGCATGTGATACGCACATGTGCTGGACTCGTACGTGTCGCCGGTGTCGCCAAGTGGGTCGTTCGACATTTTTTCGGGTGAGTTTTGCTTTGTTCTGAGTCTGCTTAATTTCTCTTTTCGCGAGACTGACGGAGACTCTTTCTTTATTGCTACATAGCCAACTTCAACAAGGTTCAGCTGATGCTGACAATTGCAGCTTTGGCGGTTGGCATCACCGTCACCAAGCCTTTGTTGCGGGGCAAAGCAGTGAACGCCAGGTGGTGATGGACATTGTGTGCACGTTCGTTGCTGATTGCCATCTTGCTGTCATGGATGCACACTCTCTTCGTATATGTTTTTGGAAAGTAATCAACTTCACAGTCATTTCAAAAAGGAGCCCAACATGAATTTGCCCCAGCATTTGCCGCATTCGGCTCGCCGACTGTACCATGGTCGGGCAATCTCATCGCTGGTCTTCCGAATTCTGATGGGCGATGGCTTACATTTTCTCACACTTCTCCTCTTCTGTTGACCAGACTGACCTCTTCATTCCTCAGGCAACGCATGGAGGCAGTAAAAGCGGACTGACATCTTCATTCCTCAGGCAACGCAGGGAGGCAGTGAAGGCCCCACGGAAGGGCAGAGAGCACACTTTACCCAACTAGCCCAAGGTCATTATAACCGTTGACTTGTCTCGTTCAGCTACGGTCCAGGATCCAGCATCGAACAATACTCACACGTCCACGTCTGACTTCGGCAGGAGGATCTCGAGCATCACGTCTTCCAACGAGCTGCCGGCAAGCAAGGGCACAAGGCAGTCAACCGCCCACAGAGAATGGTCGTGCTAGCGAGGAAGCGCATACTTGGGTCGACTCACGCTACCTCAATTTTTAGATCCCGACAACTTATACTTATGTTCTCCTGTCCGCCTCTCTGGCCCGGCCTCCCACACGTAATCAGATCAATCCTGTCAGTCTTGTTGAATCATCATGGTCCCCGCCTGCCTACATCAATGATTCTGACCTTCCTACTGCACTGAAAGTACGATAGTTGCCATGATCGACCGTTCAAGACCGCCTTGGCTCGCCGCTACCTCAGTTGTTGATATCCTGAGACCGGCGTGAAGGCCCTCTGCTCTTCAAGAACCAGGCCAAGGTGCAGAGCCGTCCAAACCCTGCGGAACGACCAGATCTGGATACGGCAATTTTCTACGAGCACAGCCAACTTGTTTTCAGGCACGGTCATTCGAGGGTTCTGCGATGTTGGCACCAGACCGATCGAAATTCAGCTGGAGGCCAAAAGGTGTGACGGCGACGATTTGTACCCAAGCCACATTTGGAAGGACCTTAGCTATCTGAGCATCCGCAGAATCGAGAGGCACCTGCAGGACCGCCAGGAGACGTGCCGAAAATAAGGGCGTGCGAGAGCGCTCTCGCTCCGGCGCCATGGCTGATTCTGGAGGCGATGGCAAGGACTTGACTGGGGCGAGGAAAGGTGGAAAGCTGTCGCCCGTTCGTGGGGAAGCATTTTTAAGTCAAACAGCTTGCAAACGGGTCGAGCCGTACCTGATTCGACACAAAATAACGCGGCGCGGCGAGGACGTCGATTCGGGACGGTCATGGTCATGGTCCTCTCTTCACATCCTCAAGACCTCCGCGACGATCTCCCGGATCCTCATGTCGCTCCGCTACCTTTCACCTCGTGTAATAGACCAAAACATTCGCAGTTCTGAAAGCTGTCTGGTGGACATGTTCGCAGGACTACTGGAAGCATCTAACATGTCCTCGTTCATTGATCCCTTTTCATGAGCGTGACATTGGGAGTGCCTACCTTTGGAGGACTTGGGTGGGTGGAGGTGATCGTCCCCATGTTCGCAAAAAGAAGGTGTTCGGTGGCAAAATCGAGGGTGGGTGGTGTTGAGGGATTTGATGGTGCTGTGTTGACTCTGGAAATGCAGTGCCTCCTGGTGCCTGTCGCCTCACTCTGTTGCCTTATCACTCTGTTGCCCTGTTGTCCTATTGGCATTCAGCTCGCAGGTCAGGACACAGACGCCCTGCCCGCACGCCAGGCTGCCTTACATACACACCAGCAGTAATAAGGAATTCACAGCCGAAGAGCCGCAAGTTCCAGCAGGTGAGCGGTGAGATGCACCTTAGGCATGCTCAGCTTATCGACAGCTCTCACACTAAGCGGCATCAGCCGAGTGCTGACCGCTCTACATTTGACTCCCACACCTCCTTTCCCAGACTTCCATTACTTTGCTGACCTGACCGCTCTTTCCCCTCTGACCCTTCCTGGCCTCTCTTCCTCATCGTGCTTCGACCCAGCACAGATCCTCCCTTCTGCTAGGACTTCAAGCCAAATGGTGACCATGCTCATGACTACATTAGCTAACTAACTACTCTCAAAACTTGATCCCTCGTCCACTTCATCATCCACTGATAATGACGTCTCTGCTCTCTCTCGATTAGTACTCAAGGACACAATCATTATCACTGGGTAAGGTTTGGGCATCTCTCCCTTATTTCTCGTCATCACCGTCCGCTGACCACCGGGCCTTGCTTCTTTCTTCTTCCTCGCCCAGCTCAACTGAATTCCTAATGCTGGACCATCGACTATACATACAGTCTACTGCCTTCTGTGCCTTCACAGCCCTTCCCATATGTATATATCTTTAGCTTAACCTCCTCGCACAATCATGATCCTTCCCTTCGTTCCCTGACTGCCCAGGGTTCCTCCAGCTCTTGGAGAACATGAGCGGACAGTGAGACACTCGCTACGAGGCCGAAAAGACTGACTTCTTATCACCAAGTTGCATCTGGTGCATTATTCGAGACTTCTGCAGGCGTACAAAGTCAAGGCAGGCAGAGCGATTGATTTTCTGTGCTCTTGCGAGTTGCAAGGTGCGAGTTGTCGATGTTACTCATCAAGAGCCGACCCATCTGCAATGCGAGAGCTTTGTCAGTCATCCATTGAAAATGGCGCCAGAGGAATTTACAGGATAGCACTCACTGGCCGCTGTTGACGTGCATAGTCTGACCCGTCATCAGGTTGCTCGTGCCGCTATCGGCCAGAAACACGTACGCTCCCGCTAATTCAGCAGGCTGACCAGGTCGGCCGTGCAGGGGCAGTTCGCCGACTCCCCAATCCTCCATGTTGTCGGCTGAACGAGATGCCGGTTGCAAAGGAGTGTATACAGGGCCCATCGCGACGGCGTTGACGCGGATGCCCTTGGGTGCGAGCTGGAGGGCGAGGGAGCGTGTGAAGCCAACCATGGCGGCCTTGGTGGCTGGGTCATCCCAAATACTCGAAAAGTCAGCAAACAATCACGACAGAAGTACGAGAGAAGGGAAGGAGCACTTACAGCTGTAGTCGACCATGCCCTTTGAACCCTTGTAAGCGGTGACGCTGCTGGCCTGGATGATGCTTCCTCCACGCTTCATGTGGGGGAGAGCGAACTTGACGACCGCGTGCATGGCGAGGATGTTTGAACGGAAAGTCGATTCGACGTTGGCCAGGTCAATCTCAGCAAAGTCTGGGCAGGAGAACTGTGACGGTCGGAGAAAGACTGGTCAGGGTTCGAGCTTGGACTGATTCTATAGAGGCAACTCACCTGCTTGGATGCGTTGTTCACGACAATGTCCAGCCCACCATACCGCTCAACGTGGCGCTTGACAAGGTCCTTCACATGCTCCACGTCCATGAGATCGCCCGCCACGGTCATTACCTCCTTCGATCCCATGGGGCTGTTCTTGATCAAGTCGACCGTCTTCTCCGCGTCCTCCTGCTCTTGTGGCAGATGGGCGATTGTGACACAGGCTCCCTCTCTCGCGAACGCGATGGCGACCGCCCTGCCAATTCCGCTGTCACCACCCGTGATGATGGCGCTCTTAGGCTTGTTGTCGCGCTCAACGACGAGACGGTTGGTCCCCTTATACTCCTCGAGGTACGGCTTGCCTTCGCCGTCCCACTTCTCCACCTGGAAGTGGATGGCCCCGGCTTCATGTCTTTGTCGAGGCCAGGAAGGCTCTGAGTCTGCTTCTCCGGCGCGAAGTTGGGGAAGGCCGTGACGACTTCTTCGCGCGACATTGCGATTGATGTGGTTCGAAATGCGCGTTGTGGAAATGAGGAAGATTTTTGAGCTGCAAGGGAGATGAATCGTGAAGCACTGCGAAGCATGGAGGGGGGAAGGAAGGGAGGGGAGAAAGAGTCAGCCTGCGGAGCGGCTGCTTATGTAGCAAAATCGGACCGCTGCTCTTCCTAGCTCGCTCACCGTTCAAGAGCAAGCCAAAGCTTCGAGCTTGCTAATGGGGTGGTGAGTCACTGGCCGTTTCGTTGGTGGCGGTCAGCGTCGTCATGGCCGATCACTTTCTTGTTTGTTGCGTTCGTACCCGTTCCTAAGGCTTGGCTTAGCCGCAATCTGAAACAGCTATGGAACGGTGAAACTTGCAAAAGTTAATCGTGTGAAAAAAGGTTATTCATGCACGATTCGAACCCAATGATACTCGATACTCACTACCTTGATATCTGAGCTATGTGTGCATGAAACGCCGTCGATTCCACCATTGCCGGTATCGACCAGTCTCCTCATCGGTACCAACTAACGCCGCGAGGCTTCATCGTCGTCGCAAGGGATGGAATCCATTTGCGAGGAGGCCACTGTTGCTTGGAGTTGTCTCTGCGAAGTTTGATGGTCAAAGACCTTGGATAAAGGAGGGCCAGAGCTCGATAAGGAGCTGATTGCCGTGCCCAAGCCTAGTCTTGCCACATGACCGGCGAGATGACCTGGTGGAGCTTGAGCCTTCTCGCTTCCTGGCCGCGCTCCGTAGTATCATGGGTGGTGTTCTTGAATGGGAGAACATACTAAAGAGGTGTCAGCACATGACGAGGTAGAATCTTCCGTTCGCGATCACTTACGTAGATGGGTCTCTTGTACTGGGTCGAGCTCTGTAGCACATACGTGCGCAAGGTCTTCTCGCGCAGATGTTGTAAGGGTACGGGCAACGGAGACACCGGGAATGTGTCTTCGTCGGAAAGATCGAGGATGGACAAGATGCCGGGAGCGCTTCGAGAGCGTCCAAGAGACTCTTGCGAGGCCCATTGCTGATATAGTCAGGCTGTCGGGTCGGTATCTGAGGAGCCAACAGCAACGTTGCCGATGACCCACCGGGTCTTTCTGCCTCTCGTGGCCAAGCCTCGAAGCCATTCGGCAACCAATGACTGCTTCGCCGAGCTCGTATCGCCTTTGCTGGATATCGCAATTTCTGGTAGCCTCATCTCGAGGATTTGCTCGGCCTTCGACAACGTCACCGGGCTTTGGACCGACGGAATAGGCTTGATGGTGCTGATAAACGAGTTTGGGATAGGGTCGCACGGGGGAGTCGAAATAATGAAAGTAGCTCTGCTGGGACGAGAGGCAGTATGACTGAAGAAATAGGAAAGACCGATGTCAGCGATGGTGAGACTGGGAATGAGATGGGAAATGTGGACTGACGTTGAAGAGAGTCAATCGAGATGAAGCTGACGCTGAATCTCCGGATTGGCAGGCATCGTCGAGGACAGGAGCACTCATTTTTACTGCCTTCGACATATCGTCGCGAGATAGAAAGTGTTCCAATTGTTGAAACAAGGTCTTAGGAGGCGCAATAAGGTCGACTTGGCAGCAGCACATCTAGCTCAGGCGGCAGAGTGTTTGGGAGTGCCTGTGTTGGCGATGGGCCTTTGGTCCTGCTCTGCGCTCGATGATATCTCCGGAACGCGTTGTTCTGCTGCTAGTAGCTGCGAGTGTACGTTCATTTGGACTCGTCAGGGTGTTTGCTGCTGATAATGGGGGAGACTTGCTGATGCTTGAATTGCCAATGGTGCGATGCCGAGTCGATTGCCGGCTCCTTCATGTACAGACCGAGCCTCTTCGAGCGGCTGTAGATGCTGCTGAATTCGTTTTCGCGTCTGCTATGGTGACATGATTTACGACAGGGATTATTGGCGTGCTCCAGCAGATCCCACCTCCTCATCTATCACATATCACCTTGCGTCGTATCTTGGCTCCGTTCTGCTGCTTCGATGCGACGAGCAAAAGCGAAATGAGACTTCCCTTGATACTTCGGCTCGTGAAAGGGTATGCGGCGAGAGCTAGTCCTCTGCGCTGGCAAGCGCAGGGAGGAGAAATTCGCTTCAGGTCCATCGCGCTCTCGGACTCAGCGGCGGCGTTGGTGGGAGAGTTGAAGGGGAAGAAGCCGTCAAAGCGCGGACTTCGAGAGGATGAGGAGGAAGCGCGGTTGCGGATGGCGGGCGCTGAGCCGACTGTCCATGAAGTCCAAGCGGGTTGGGAGGGAGTACTCATATCTAACGCCGCCGCCGTCGCCGAGGTGTCGGCCTTGCTCGTAGGATCAGCATGGTCGTTACCATTGGGTACACGAGAAGGGCTAGGACCGTCGAGAGTTGGCTGATGCAGTCTGCCTTGTGACTTTTCGAAGGTGCTCGGATAGCGAGGCGAGGGGGCAACGGCAGATCCTGCTCTGCTGCCCGAAGGTGCTCCATCATTAAGTAGAAGATGCGAGTATTGATCGGGCCGGCAGGACTAGAGGAGGATGAGGAGGAGGAAATAGAGGAAGTCGACGCCGAGCGGCGTGAATCGGAAGAGGGAAGGAGTACTGATGGGACTGCGCTCTGCAGCTGGGTAGTGAATTGGGGGCATGGGAAGTTATATCCATATCCGTAAGAGTTTGTTGCCTTCATACTCGATGCTGACCTTTGGCGCTGGTGATGGTGGGCGCGATGATGTTGATCATGATGGTGGTGATGTGTGATAGACTCTGCTGTTACTGCGGTGGTAGTCGCTGCAGCTAGGGTCCTTGGGACGGGCGAGAAGGGACCCTGGGCAGCAAGTGGGACAGTACAGCCGCACTTTCGTCCTACGCCAGTGAATGGTATGGGGATGGAGGGGACGGATTCGGAGGATTCGAGGGCGGAAGGAAGTTGAGCAGATTCGACCACAGTAGTAGAAGAAGAAGAAGCGATGAAGAGTCTACCGCTGCTGCTGTTGGTGGAGTGAAGAGATGGTCTTGCATGTTATATGGATATGCTTCTGTCCTATGCATGCTGTGTCCTGAGGGACGGGCCGAGGGGATTTGGTGACAGGCGTTGATCTTCTGGAACCTGATAGTCGGAAGACGGTATCGACGTGACGGAGGCGGGCGGGACTTTCACAGCACCTGCGCTTTGATCTTGCCCGTAGGTCTGACAGTTCAAATGCTGCGCGTCCATATGGCATCGTGTGAATGAGAGAGGCTGAGCTGGAAACTGGAGCAAGACTCGAGCCAGATCGATGAAAGAACATGTCCGCGAGATCACCCTGTCCTCCTGGGACGAAGCATGGTTCGAAGGGAAACAGGGGTTGCGCGTCCATACGGCATCGTGTGACTGAGGATGAATCTGATCCGGTTTGGTGGGGATCCTGTTCCGGACAGCAGAATGAGTCTGATGTGATGCGTGATGCGTGATGTCCCTGATGTATGAGAAAGAGCGTAGAGGTGTAGAGCATAGGTGAGTGAGTTGGGTGAAGCGAGAGAGAGAGAGAGAGAGGCAGAAAGGAGAGAGTGGGACTCACCTCCGATTGCCATTCAGGAATGCAGTTCGCGCTGTTCTGTACGCACGGAAACACGTCCTCGAGCTCAGACGAGAGCATGCTTGAGTCTGTAATAGCGGAAATGGATTAGCCAAAGCACATTTCCCTGCAAGCTGACCGCAGCAAAGAAAGAAGCAACTCACCCTGTATCTTCATGAACTGTCCGATCTTCAACGCGGCCCCCCTCATCGTGCTCAGCTTATCGACAAGCCTCCTCAGATTGGACTCCTCCATGAAAGCACTCTTGAAAGCGTCAGAGGAGCGAGAGATGCATCGGCCTGCTGCGCCCCATGCGAGACCTGCGGCAAGAGATCCATAGTGTTTGAGACTTATTAGACGAGAGAAGAACTGATATGTTCCACAGCGAGATACTCACCAACGGTAGGTTGTGAGAGGTAGGGAATCAGGATCTGCGGAACAGGCAAAGGCGAAAGATGTCAGTTATGGGCTCTGGCTTGGAAGTTTAAAAACGGAATGTTCAGAGACGGAATGTTCAGTGATGGGATGCAATAGCTCGGACGAGCGAGTAAATCATGGGACAAGCTCGAACGAGCAAGGATCATCATGGGAAAAGTGGAAGTAATCGACCTGATACTCAGCGGAAATTTGGTCGCGGGAACGGACTGGTAAAAAGCTGGCTATGAACGTGGGGTGTGAAAAATGTCAGAGATCGATGAGGGCGAGCCAGGAAGCAAAACGGTAGAGAACTTAGCGGGGAAAGGACACATTCTGACGATGTCGCTATGCAAATCTGTGGAATGAAAAGAAAGGCAGGGTTATCGCTGGAAGAAAGAGACAAACGATTTGACGAGACACTCAACGGGGCTGTAGCCCTATGCTCGACGGAATCAGACTGTCTGCTGAGAACATGTATCGACAAAGAAAAAGAGCGTCATCCAGTAAGTCCAAGGAGAAAGCGAGCACAGAGATACTCAGCGAATGGATGTAGATGTGTAGACGATGAGGAAACTGCATGAAAGCGAAACAAAGGCGGTAAACAAGTGCAGTGCAAACCAAATGGAGAGACAAGATACTCAGCAGAGGTCGTGATCGAATCAGCGGACGATGTGTCTGAAAAAGAAGAAGAGAACGGAGGTGACCAGTAGGAACGATTCAAAGCGTTGAGTTGCTACATGATACTCACCGAATACTGAACTTGAGGCCGCTGCGCGGCCTGTGCCAATCTATACAGAGGGAGGCAAAAGAGAAAGCAGCGTCAGTACAGCTCTTGAATTCGTTCCGATTCCGAAGCGGCTGTAAGTAGTTTGTCGACGTGTCGTCCGGATCGAGGCGAGTGCAACGGAGCCGACCGAAAAGCAGGTAGCGGTACTGCTGATGTGGTTCCGAGCTGCCTGAAGGAAATCGACGTTGTCCGAGTTCGATGTTCCAATAATCCGATCGTTGCCTTGTCCCAAAGAGCTGGGAACGAAGGAGAAAGCGAACTGTCAGATTCGAGCAAGAGACGTCAGCTACGCGAGAGTGCTTGTACAAACGCACCATACGATCGAGTCGCTAAGTGACAGCGCACAATCCAAGGACGATTGGCGGTAGCGACTGGGCCTTTGCGACGAGCGAGATTCTATGATGCCCTGTCTCTGCGCAAGACATGAAATACCAGGAAGAGGAGTATTTTAGTATCTGTGATGCCAAGCAGATAGAAGAACATTGCTCACCTGCCCGAAGCGTGACCAGGAGAGGTAGACACAAGTCCATGTTACCATCACGTTCGCTCGGACGAAGAGATGGCTAAAGGAACGGAAACGAAGCTGGGTCGACGAAAGTCGACCGGAAACGAGAAAGAGCGGCGAGGAAGAGAGGCGGGACCAGGCGAAAAGTACGAGACGGGAATAGAGATCCGGACGAGACGAGACGAGAGGAAGAGAACCGAGCTTCGAGATTTTTTATGTGGGTTTTGAACGAGTTTGACCTTTTTTGTGTGGCTTTTGTTGTCTTGAAGGTTCTTGGAAACGGGGAACAGAGTCGAGGACGAGAGGCGAGACGAGAATAGAAACCAGACGAGACGCAAGAGGACCGAGCTTCGAGATGTTTTGTGTGGCTTTTGAGTGTGTCTGACCTTTTTTATGTGGGTTTTGTCGTTTTGAACTTTTTTGTGTGGCTTTGTTTTGATGGAGGCGGACGAGAACTGAGAACCGAGAGTATGAGAGCGAATGAGAATTGGAACGAGAGTTGAGTACGTGATCGGTCGAAAAGGTCCTATTGCCTGTCGATCTCCGTGGCGGCGGCGTCCTCGGAGAAGGTCGCCTCGCTGGTTGATCCCCAAACGACGCACTTTCTGGCTGAGCGTGTTCTTCTCTTCAAGATGGACCCGGGCGGGCGTACTGTCGCCAGGAAGCGGGAATAAGGACCATAAGTGTGACTCTCTAAAGCCAGACGGAGGTAATCTGGTTCAGCATCGGAAGCGAGCGAGGGGTCCTCCTCGTCCGATTCCTCGGCGTCCTTCTCGTCCAATTCCTCGGCGTCCTTCTCGTCCAATTCCTCAGCGTCCTTTTCGTTTGGAAGTGGGCCGGAACCGAGTGGAGGCATGTCGAGCGTGTGACGAGAAGAGGAAGCAACCGAAGAAGCCGTCTGGCCGGCCGAGGAGCGATCAAGCTGAGACCTCAGCGCAGTAGATGCGGAGGGGGCGGTGGGACGGGGAGAAGCAACGTTGCTCGACTGAGCAGTGGTAGGCGATACTTGGGTAGTAGCCTTGCCTTTGCCCTTGTCAAGCGACGAGTACGAAGTCGACCGCGAAGAAGAAGCTACGATCTTGCGAGCAGCATAAGCCAATCGCGCCGCGCGTGAACGAGTGATGGCTCCCTTGACATTGGCAGGGATACCAGGCACCTGATTCTTGCGTGGGGCGTTGTCGGCCGCCGGGCGAGCAGCGACGGTGGAAACGCCGGTGGAAGCCTTGCCTGTGTTCTCGGCATTGGAACGCGACGAAGAAGAGGCTGGCTGGGACGAGGGAGCTGCAATCTTGCCGGCAGCGGACTTCAGGAGCGCCGAACGCGCACGGGTCATGGCCCCCTTGAGATTGGCTGGAAGACCGGGCACCTGTGTTTTCCGGGGAGCTTCAGCGAGGGCACGGCGAGCAGTGACAGTGAAAGAGCTGTTCGGAACACTCACCTTTCCCTTGGCCTTCGAGGTCACCGATGACGAGGACGAGATCTTGGCGGACGAGGACGAGACCGAAGCAGAAGACGAAGCAGAAGAAGAAGAGACGGAAACAGGGACAGAAGAAGAAGAGACGAGAACAGGAACAGGAACAGAAGCCGAGACAGGAACAGAAGCAGACGGGACATTGTTGGCGTCCCGGGCAGCAGCGAGTGCGGCCCGAGCACGAGATCGAGTCATGAGGCCCTTGTAGGCGCCGGAGACTGGAATAGAGTTTTGGTTAGTAGACATTTTGTGAGTGGTGTAGTAGAGTTGGGTGTGTGTGAGTGTGCTAGTGGGTAAGTGTGAGATGAGTTAGTGGGGACGGGTGGGAAGACCTTCGGAGGGGGGAATCGGTGAGAGAGAAGAAGAAGGGAAGAAGGAAGGAGGCGAGGGAAGGGCTCCCCTTTTATCCCGTGTTGTTTTCCTGGAATCATGGCCTGTGCGCAGAACAACACCGACGCGTCTATGCGCGTGAGGATCATCGAGCTCACGTGCAGTCAAGGTCTGACGATGGCTCTGACGCCATCAACGATCTTGGTGAGTTGAGGCAGGCCTTTGATGCGAGAGTGACTGGAGAGACGTTCGAGCCCTTCTTCTGTGGGGCAAAAGGCAACCTGTTCTCAGCGCAAGATCAGTCTTCCGGTCTCTGCCATTTGTTTGTTCGACGATAGATTAATTCTGCGGTTTCGCACGCCACAAACTTACTCCCACTTACCCCGCAATCTCTCTTCACCTTCCCACTCGCCCACCACGCTCGCCACGGCTGCTGGTCCTCTTTCCACAGCAATCAGTATGTCTCCACGCAGCAGCTTCTCCTCTATCGGTGCTGAGGCAAGACGTCGAACTTTGGATAGTTCGTTACCGCAGGTTGACTGGCGACGAATCTCGACGGCTGCGGACAGGAAGAAAGTCGCTGAGGCGGCGAAGTCTAGATCAAACCTTATTAGAAAGCCTATAGACTCTCTTACAGCCGAGCCGTAACCCTTCCCCCGCACGCCCAGACTAATATATGCACCTTCTCTTCACCCTTGCCATCTCTCAGCGGTCGAAGGTCAGCTCAACGCACGGACTCCGGGTCCAGCGCGATCTCTGCTGGAATTCCTGAGCGCGAGCTCGCGGCGAGGTCAGACGAAGTGTCGAGGTCAGCGAACATCGCACCCGTGGAGAGACTATCGCGATGCCATTGTGAGAGGGAGCTCTTGACGTGCTATGTGCCTATCTGGTGAGAGGTGGCTGTCTGGGCTCAGCTGTGAGTAGAGATGCCTATCTTATACCCTCGCGCGCCTTCGCATTTACTGCACTCGTTCCGTTCGATTTTTCCAACGACGGGTGTCCAGGACATCGGCATCTCCAGCGGGAAAACAACTTCACGGTACGTGCTTCGAGAAGACGGATCGATTCCGAGCTGAGCCATACTGCGATCGACTTCCGCCCTGTCGGTGCGCTCACCTCCAAACCATACGCTTTCCGGGCCCATCCATGCCCCGCGCTCGTGCTTGCCTTTCTTTAAATCTCCCACCCAGCTCGCCACAACTCTGTCCTTACGCGCCAGAGTAGCTATCGCCAGTGGTCACTCTCACCATCGATGGCAAAGTGAGTATGGGTCTACATACTCGCGCTCAGGGGAGGAGATATCCCGAATAGAGCACTGCTTGAGAACATTTCTGACAATCACCGTGCGCTCCTTCTCAGACTATTCCCCAGGCACTGACCTCCATGATCCTTCAGGCCTGCGAGAAAGTCTGCGCTCAGATCCCACGGTTCATCTACCATGATCGTCTGCTGATTGCAGGTACATGCTGATTGGTGAGTAAAGATGCGCTTTGTTCCTGTTCAGCTCAAGACTCATCCACTGAGCACCGCATACATGCTATCATTCTCAGCGTCTCGTCGAGTCAAACTACAAACGAATGCACCAAACCCGATCACATTCAATCAATGCGCAAGCCCCCTTTGACATTTCGATTTTGTGCGACTGTATGCGAGAAGTTCATCATCAATTGGAGAAGAGTTCTTTTTACTTGATTTTACGTTTGCTTTGCAAGGGGCGAATTCGAAAGGTGGATTCGACGTGATCAACTCGTTGAACGAGGAGCGAGAGAGAGAGGGAGAGAGGAAAAAGATAACCTTGAACCACCGTGAAAGAGAAGAAGAAGTCGAAAGGTTGGGGCGGCAAGCCGCCCCATTTTGAGTCGGGAGGCCGAAGGAGAATTCGGTGTGTATGCATGCCCCAAAGAGCCATCGCCTATTTGTTTTCTTGCACCTCAAGGAATCTCAGGACAGGCCTGCATACCATGGCCGTCAGCTTTGCCGCAGCCCGAGCATCGATGAACTCCACCATAGGGACACGTCGTCTCTCCACCCCCACTCACACCCGCGCCTCCCTTCTTGCTCCGTCTCATCTTGCGCGAAGCAACACAGCCCGGTGGCGGCCCATTGAATCGCTCGCAGACCCGACGTCCGTCGTCCCTGAACACAAGGTGGCTGTCCCACTTCGCATCGAGCTTGCTGGAGGGGTTGTTCAAGGCGGGCGGTTCCCATTCACGTCGGACGGCCGTTTCGCGCTGAGGGTTTGTGGCGTGGTGGGAAGCGACGCATTTGGCGTGGTCGTGCTCATGTTTTCCACCGCAGTTGACGCAGCGAAGGGAGATATGGGTGGGGCCCGTGCTATGCTGATCTCCCTCCGGAGTCGTATCAGGACGTTCAGACGCCTCGTAATGAGCTGTGTGAAAGCAGAAGAGGAGGTCAGCCTCTGTGATCTTGTAAGCTGGAGGGGAATATTGGCACTCACCCGTATCAAAAACATCGAAATTCTGGCCCGAGACGTTCTCCTTCTCGGCAGTAGCATGCTGACCACCCGAAACATCCTCTCTCTCCGCCTCACCCGACACCATTCCATATCCCTGCTGTGGTCCCTGAGCCTGCTGCTGCTGCTGCGTGGGGCCCATCTCAGCTCTCAGCCTCTCCGCCAATCCCTCTCCATGCACACCAAGAAGCTCGTCCTCAGTAGGTCTCCACGCCACAATCTGATGCTTATCACCATGCGCATCCAGCGAAATCCTCACAGGGACCAATCGTCGCTCGTCAATGGCGCGCTCGATATCCCCAGCCCGACGGAGAGGTACGCGCGAGAAAGGCATACAGTACACACCCTCTTGACCTGAGCCGATTTCAGCTTGCTCCTGGTGGACGCCGGACGCGGAAAACGAAGCCGTACTCCCTCAGCACGGGACAGGGATGTTCGGCGAGTGCGTCGGGCGCATTCATCAAGCCACCTCGAGGACCAGCATACACTGCCGTCTGCCCATGTCCGTAAGCGTTTCCGTGGCCTTGATCGCCGTGCAAGAATCTCCGATCCACCTCGGCATCCGATTCAAAGTAACGACGACGACTCTGGAAGTCGTCTTCATCCCGTTGAGCCTGAAGGAAGCTCTCATCAGCGAGAACCGGATTCGTCGTCCAGTCGAAGACATCAGGCGCACTAGCCGACATCCATCCATCGTGGAGCTCCGCACACATTGATCGCCCATCTTGATCATCCTCATCACGAGTCTCCGTCCCACTGAAACAGAGGGTTAATCAGCTAGTTCATTCCCACTATCGTCTACCGAAACTTTCGCGTCGGCTGGGAGTGGACGCAGCTGGAGAGCAGCTGGGCCGGGCTGGGATAGACTGAGGCGAGAAAAGCGTGCCTGCGCGAGGGAAAGGAAAAATGTCGCATCCAGATCGTCCCGCTGGAATGCTGGGAAAGAGCGCTGCTGGGAGGGTGGAAGGAGTACCTCTTGAAGGTCCGTTTACGCGTCCAAAGGAGATGGTGAAAGTGAGGATGAAGTCGGTGGTAAGTCTGGATGTGTGCTCCATCCTCATCGAAAGGAAGACCAGAGGGGATGCCAACTCACAGTCATCGAGCGCACCGAGTCGAGGGGCCTGGAAGTTGTCGACGCGCGTTCCCTACATTTTTGGGGACCTGCCCAGCTGCCATTCGGTGGTGGTCCTGTTGATGGATGAGGGTGTCGTGGTGGTCGTGTTGTCAACAAGGGTACGCGTCGAATCCATCCACTCCATCCACCCAAAATGCATCCACTTCGCTTGTTCGTCAGCACTCCCCGACCAGCTCGGCCAGCACGCATCGTGAGCGGATGAGAGTGCGATGGCTGCACTGAGTATAATCATGAGATGGCGGTCGAGGTGTCTTTGAGGCGACCTTGCTTGTGAGGTACTTGAGCGATGGTACTGGAGAGGATGAGCTAATGAATGCTGCTGCGAGCTTGCTTGCGTTGACGCTTGCTTGCTTGAAGTTGCGACGCGTCTCAGCATCCTTCACCACTGACTTCAAGCTGAGATCAATCTCACAGCATATCCTTACGTTACGTTACTCTTCAAACTACGTGAGGTCTGTTCGCAGCTCAGACGTGCTCACGATGAAGGAGGACAGCAGCTGGGTCGGTTTCATCTGAGATGTATGCTGATCAGCTGAGTGGCAAAGGCAATACTGAAACAGGAGATGAGGATGCCCTGCGCGATCAGAAACATTGAACATTGTGCGATGGAGCAAAGGTTGGGTACATGCGCGACCGAGATGACGTGAGTCAAGGGAAGAAAGAGAGATCCTCTGCGGATGGGCTTGGGCCTTGGGGTAGAGGGAAGGCATATCAGTCAGCGTTGGATGAGTGATGACCGACGAGGGATGCGGTGAGAGCTCGAGACCGAAGTCAACTCACGTGTAGATGATCTTCTTCTTGAATGCTGAATCAGAGTAAAAGTACGATCCATCCGTCCGGCTTGAGGCAGCAGACCGAGTACTTTGGCGGGTGATGACCTGCTGATTCGAAATCGAGGGATGATAAGTAAGGATGATGGTCAGTGCTTCGCTGACGAGCGATAGATTCATGAAGAGATGGACTCGCCAACGAGTGATGATAATCGCCGTGCCGGCAGGCATCAAAGGCCCACCGGGAAGGACAGACCCATCGCGCCTCGTCCGCACCGTCGTCTGACCTCGGAGAGGGTCGGCCTCCTAAACGTTCGTCCAGAAGGGAAGGAAGCCGTCCCAGTCGACCACATCTATCTCCTCAGAAATGGGAGCGGAAAGGTGCTGGTCAAACCCCCGGAGGGAATGACCACACGCTAGTCGCGCTCTACCACCCGTCACCGGAAATAGGGAAGGCCTGTCGGGAAGCACCTCCTTTCCTTCCTTCCTACTTGTCTAGGCGCGGACCGTGAGCCTCTCGTTGGCGGAACTTGGATGCGGAGTCGGGTTGGTGGGGTTCCTGGTCCGGGTCGCACGATGAGCCTTGGTGTATGATGTACCTGATGTGTGAGGATGAGGATAGAGCAGAGTCAGTAAACACGAGAATTCCGATGGAACAGGGGGAGAGAGGGATCAGACTCACCCATGATCGCTGTCAACAGCGAGTACAGGAGGAATATCTTGGTAGACAAGGGGCAGTCTTGAGGTCTTGATGGTCCGAGCATGGATGACGAGAGGATGGTCGAACATGACCAAGACAGCTTGAGTGAGGTGTGAACATGCTTGAGTGAGGACCATGGAGGCTCGGGCCAGTCGAGTGATGTCAACCGTAAGGCCGGACGAGCGAGTAAGGGAGTCTTGATGGACCTGGAGTCTTGATGTGTGATCTCGTGGTGCTCAGCCATGTGATGGCGCGGATGGATGTGTGTGCGCTGGTAAGCGTTGGGTGTGGGTAGAGCTGACTGTGTGAATGCATGAGTGTGTGTGTGTGTGTGGATGTGGATGTGGATGTATCCATGTGAGTCAGTGATGGGTGTGAGTATGTGAGTGGTGATGGTCGATGGTCGATGGTGGTGGAAGAGAAGAAGAAGAGGGAAAGGCTGACTCCCTTCCTTATATCCTTTTCTCCTCCTCCTTCTCGGCCGAACGAGTCGACTCCACCTGCTGAGGGCTTAGTCCCACGCTCAGCCGCAGCGATCGAACCTTCCCACGGTCCACCACGCCTCCACTCACTCTCAAGTGCTGAGGCGAGGTCTTGGGAGAATGGCAAGAGTGATGCCGGAGCTCGACGGAGTAGGCTTTGGTCTCGTCGTCTTCGGTGCCAACAACGGTCACCGATCACCTCGACAATGATCCGCTGATATTACGCTGGTGAGTTGAACATGCTCTTGCACACTTGGTACCTCAGAGACGAATATCTGCGAACGTTCTGTGACTTGCGATGGCTGGATCGCATTGCTGTATGCTGTGTACTCTGGGAAATGTATCCGGCACTCCCCGAAGCCCTGGATGTGCGTTGCATGATCAGATATTAATGAAGCATGCGAACAATACAAAGCATTTGTTGAGACGGGTGAAAGTCTAGAAGCAGTGCATTCGATCGAGCTGCAGAAAGGGCCGGTAAGTATACATTCGGGTGCGAGTTCAGGAGATTCGAGTATCAAGCTGAGTCGACTGCACTCTTGGCGTGCTCCTCGAGGAAGTGCCGCGGCTTGAAGCCAACGACATCGTTGTCGACCGTGTCGAGCTTCTGCCGTCCGTCAGCGACCGTCGCTTGCAGCCACGCAATGAAGCCGTCGAAGGAGTTCTCGGTCTGCTTGGCCGCGACCTCCTCGTATGGAGCCTTCTGGACGGTCCACTTGCTGCCGCTGACCTTCTCGAGTGCACTGATCGCCTCGTTCTGAGTAACGCTGTACCCCTCGACCCTCCAGACTTTGCCCTGTCCTGGTGCTGGGATCGGCTGCGTTGTTAGAGCCAGGACGACGAAGAGACCGACGTCGCGGGTGTCTGTGACGGTTAGCTTGGCATTACCGTCGGATCGGACGACTGCGGTCTTGTTCTTGAAGTCGTAGCCGAAACCGGGATGGAACAGCCAATCTCCGAATGCGCCATTGGCGAAAGCGACCCAAGGAAGGCCGAGCTGGAAAGGAGGGTGTGGGTATGAGAGAGAAGATCAGTCTTGCAGGATCATTCCGAATGCACGTCTCCAAGAAGAAATGCTCACCTCTTCTACAAACTTGTGGTGGTCGAGCTTGGCCTGGACGAGACCGGGGAAGGGAGCCGTTCGGGGATTGACGTAGTCCAAGCCGAATTCAGAGGGCACATAGACCTTGACGCCTGCCTTCTTCGCCGCCTTCGCCAAGTCATTGGGCAACTTCTCTTTGTGCTGGTTGGTTGCCGAGGGCCGAACGGAAGGCGTCGATGCCCTCGAGCGCGGCAGCGATGGAATCCATGGAGTTGTAGTCGACCGCCTTGAGAACAGCGTCTCGAGCCTTGTATGCTTGAGGCTCGGGCTTGGACTCGTCCCGGATCAGGATGGTGAGGGGAAGCTTGGCAGCGAGGCACTCTTCGATGATGGGCTTGCCGATGGCACCGCTGCCGAGCGTCACTTTCTCTGCGAACGGAGGGGTACCGTCAGGAAGGGAGGATGGGAAAAACCTACCTGATAAGAGAGCCCCGTGTTCAGACTGCTTTCGAAACATTCTGCGCTGACATGCATGCCGGGCGAATCTTGGATTCGTTCAAGCTTGCGGACACGACGCGTCTGATGGGCGGTGCTGAGAATCTCTGAGTGGATTCAACCGACGAAGGGAGAGTGCGAGGGATGGATGGGCAGGGTCGAAGTCGGGATGACTGGATGTCCACTCTTGGTGCATGAGTTGCCCGCGGTCGATACTGCACGTTGTGAGAGGGAGTTCAGTGAGAGTTCAGGCGAGAGACGGAGGCAGGTAGGACTAGGACTCACCTCCAGTGCTGTTGACTGTGTTCCGAATCAGATGTAGGCATGCTCCAGCAGCTACTCGAGGTAGATCAAAGGACAAATGTCGCATCCAGATCGTCCCGCTGGAATCCTGGGAAACGGCGCTGCTGGGAGGGTGGAAGGAGTACCTCTTGAAGGTCCGTTTACGCGTCCAAAGGAGATGGTGGAGGTGAGGATGAAGTCAGTGGTAAGTCTGGATGTGTGTCTCCATCCTCATCGAAAGGAAGCCAGAGGAGATGCCAACTCACAGTCACGAGCGCACCGAGTCGAGGGGCCTGGAAGTTGTCGACGCGCGTTGCCTGCATTTTTGGAGACCTGCCCAGCTGCCATTCGGTGGTGGTCCTGTTGATGGATGAGGGTGTCGTGGTGGTCGTGTTGTCAACAAGGGTACGCGTCGAATCCATCCACTCCATCCACCCAAAATGCATCCACTACGCTCGTTCGTGAGCACTCCCCGACCAGCTCGGCCAGCACGCATCGTGAGCGGATGAGAGCGCGATGGCTGCACTGAGTATAATCAGGAGATGGCGGTCGAGGTGTCTTTGAGGCGCCTTGCTTGTGAGGTACTTGAGCGATGGTACTGGAGAGGATGAGCTAATGAATGCTGCTGCGAGCTTGCTTGTTGTCACTTGCTTGCTAGAACCTCGACGCGTCTCAGCATCCTTCACCACTGACTTCAAGCTGAGATCCATCTCACAGCATATCCTCACGTTACGTTACTCTTCAAACTACGTGAGGTCTGTTCGCAGCTCAGACGTGCTCACGATGAAGGAGGACAGCAGCTGGGTCGGTTTCACCTGAGATGTATGCTGATCAGCTGAGTGGCAAAGGCAATACTGAAACAGGAGATGAGGATGCCCTGCGCGATCAGAAACATTGAACATTGTGCGATGGAGCAAAGGTTGGGTACATGCGCGACCGAGGGTACTGAGCCAGATGCTCATTTCCTCCTGCAGGACATGTATTCCGCTTCCGGCAGAGGGTAGACCGTTGCTGAAACCAGCGAGGGGCGGCAGCGACGCGAATTGATGGGAAGGAGAGACGTTTGCCGAATGACCTTGATCCGTTCCCGTCCCCGTCGCGCCAGCAGCTGACCCAGCGGAAGCTGAAGGGCGCCGAAGGACTGAGAAAATGAGAAAGAGGATCTCCTTGCAGATCGTGTTCCGGAATTCGGACGTTCCTCACCTCTTCCTGCCCTGCCCTGCCCATCTTCTGCCTCGCGGCGCGCTTAAGAATAGGAACGGCCCGAAGGACCTCGAGCTCCGACGCTGGGGAAGTACGCTTTTCCTTTGGCGAAGCCGCAGTCGAGTACGTAGATGGTGGCGCAGGCCAGCTGTGTGAGATTGCAAGATGGCCCGGAGAGCTGCGTCGGTTCAGTCTGGGAGCAAGCCGGGTGTGCGGTAGAGGGTCACCGGATGCTGACGACCCCTCGACGTAGAGGATTGCAGCAGGTGATAAAGCAGGGTTGTCCGGGACTCGATGTGAAGACTGACTAGGAAAGGGGCGGAGTCGACTGAAGAAGTTCGAACATGCCTGAGCATCCGACGTGGCGCCTGTGTAGATGATCAACTTGTCGAGCTCCGTCACGCGCACCAAAGGGTGCTGGGTGGTTGGCATCGTGGAGTTCGCTGTGGTGTTCTATGAATCCCAACTGGATGTCTTTTCCATTGGTCCTTGTGCTTTGAGGTCGTTCCTGCTTGGTGATGGAAGGCTTTGTTCTGCGAGGTAGATCTGGGTGAGCTCCCCTATAGCAGCTTCCTGGTCCGTGCAGGGGTGGTCTCTGGGTGGAGGCGTGGAGGCGTGTACGGTATAAATAAATAAAAAGTTATTAGTATCTTGCAAATCCGGACCTGATAGCTCAGGTGGTAGAGCATCCGGTTTAGAATCGCTGGGTGCTGGTGTGTATACGTGTCAACCCCCGCGTGTAGTGGGGTTTTCCATCCTTAAAGATACACTCAGCGGTTCGATTCCGATCAGGTCCATCTTTTTTTCTTTTTCTTTTTTTCCCTCTCCCTCTCCCCACCTCCTCTACTCGCCTCTCTCATCACTTCGCTTCTCTCTTTCTCTATATGATGCAGCAAGGAGCGCGTCGGGACGAATGAAGTCTTACTTCCCATAGCAACAGCTTATTTGTTTGTTTGTGATTCAAGTGGTGGGAAAGAGGATGAGTTGTGCAGTTCGTAGTTTGTACATATGAACGTCAGGCCCCGAGCTGACGCGCAGGTGCACAGAGCGTTCTCAACCATCACCGGCCGACCCCATCGATGATCTCGATCCCTGCCGTCCTCCACGCCCTCCAAGTGATTGTCCGCATCCGACCCCTTGGACCTCGTCAAGTCCACCGCTGTACCCGGTGACAGGCGCAAAGGGCAGATCCAGCCCATTCACATACCGAAGCTGTCCTTCGCCCTGTCCAATCGCACGCACATAGTCGAAGCTGCGCCGGCATTGAACTGCATCGTCTGTGCAGCGGCGACCGCTGGAACGAACCCGAACAAGCCTTGCCAGTTATGGACGCCCATCGTCTCCATCGGTAGACGGTCCGCCGCCGAGTAAGGTACTGGCTCGAGAAGCGTGTCCTCCTGATGTTCTTGTCCGACTCTAAATCAGAATGTTGCAGTCCCAGATATGAAGTGCACAATTTGATGCAGAATGTGTGCTGTGGCGCTGTGGCGTTGTTTCACATTTATTTGCTGCCGTAAATGTCGATTTGTTTCGCTGAAACCATCGACCGCCTTTCCGAGTTCAGTCATCGAGATGAGGGCGAAATTGACGAACACATGACCACCGGCGAGCAGGAAAGTGAGGGACGCAACCAACATTAGCTCGCGAACAGCATAGCGAGCAGACTTAGGAACAAGGTCAGACTCACCTGTAAGGATGCCAGATGACCCACCACTCGGCGACATCCGCAACACGTGCAGGTCCAGCCCATGCACGAAGACCATGCTCGTAATTGCAATACCAGCAGGAGTAGCCAAGATTCCTGAAGCTTGGCCCACGGGAAGAAGGGCCTCAGTGTCCAGTTGGGCTCCCAAGGAAGGAGAGCATCGTGGAAGAAGAGCATATCTTCCGCTTCTTCTGCGTTCGGTTTCCGACCGACAGGCGACGAGGATGCAAGAGGGGTATTAACGTGATAGTCGTTGCGAACTATCCGCGGGTCTGCTTGATCCGACGGGTGTCGACGGTCCGATACGCCTGAGAAGGGAGCCCAGCCGTGAAAAGAACGTGATGGATGATTGTGCAGAAGTCGGTGCTGCCGCCGAGCAAGGAGCGAACAGAGGTGGCTTTGCGAAGACCGAAGACGTGCATCTGGTAGACAGAGAGGAAAGCTAGTGTCAGTTTCTCTGCTAGTGGAGGGGTAGAGTCAGGAAGGGAGGATGCGAAAGACCTACCTGATGCGCAACAGTGCTCCGTACCCAGAGCACCGTGTTCAGACTCCTTTTGGCCATTCTCCGCTGAAATGCATGCCGGGCGAATCTTGAATTCGGCTCAGCTTGCACAAGCTTGCAGACCACGACGCGTCTGATGGGTGGTGCTGACGAATCTCCGAGTGCACTCAACCGACGAAGGGGTATTGCGAGAGATAGATGGGCAAGGTCGAAGTTGAGATCGATGGATGTCCAGCTCTTGGTGCATGAGTTGCCCGCGGTCGATACTGCACGTTGTGAGGAGGAGTTCAGTGAGAGTTCAGGGCGAGAGACGGAGGCAGGTAGGACTAGTACTCACCTCCAGTGCTGTTGACTGTGTTCCGAATCAGATGAAGGTATGCTCCAGCAGCTACTCGAGGGAGACCAAAGGACAAAGTCGCATCCAGGTCGTCCCGCTGGAATCCTGGGAAACAGCACTGCTGGGAGGGTGGAAGGAGTACCTCTTGAAGGTTCGTTTACGCGTCCAAAGGAGATGGTGGAGGGGAGGATGAAGTGAGTGGTAAGTCTGGATGTGTCCTGTATCCTCATCGAAAGGAATACCAGAGGGGATGCCAACTCACAGTCACCGAGCGCACCGAGTCGAGGGGCCTGGAAGTTGTCGACGCGTGTTCTCTGCATTTTTGGGGACCTGCCCAGCTGCCATTCGGTGGTGGTCCTGTTGATGGATGAGGTGTCGTGGTGGTCGT